>PVLC010019827.1:0-30041 GCA_004027655.1 Graphiurus murinus
GCGAAAGATGGAGGCTTTTTATAGCTGCGCCGGGCCTAAGCCACGAGGTGTCTCATACAGCTCTCACCTGGCCGGCCACGAGTCGGGTGTGCTGGTGCATGCGCTCTGGCGTGGCACAGCCCACCTGTAGCTGCTTCTGGCACTTTACCAGGCGCCATCTAGAGGCAAGGTCCAGCTGGCCAGGCTAGGCCCCCGACATGTCTTCACTTATCTGAAGAGATAGAGGGCAAAAAGGGAGAAAGGCAAATGTTTCCCTTGTGCCCCTTTCATAAATAAGGGTGCTGATGCCATTCAGGAGGGCTCTGCTCTCAGGTGTATTTACTTCCTAAAGCCCCCACCTCGTGTGTGTGTGTGTGTGTGTGTGTGTGTGTGTGTGTGTGTCTGTGTGTGTTACTGGGGATCGAACCCAGGGACATTCTACCTCTGAGCTACACAACCAGCCTTATTTTATTTTTTATTTTGAAACAGAGTCTCACTAAGTTGCAGAGAGCCTCAATAAGTTGCTGAGGCTGTCCTGGAATCTGAGATCCTCCTATCTCAGCCTCCGAAGTACAGGATTGCAAGCATACGCCATTGTGCCTAGCTCCCATCTCTTAATACTCTCATATTGGTGATTAAATTTCAACATGAATTTTGGAGGGGACACAAAGATTCAAACTATAGTTACAAGGTAGGTTTTACTGTCATTGCCACTCCACAGATGAGAAACTGAGGCTTAGGGAGTTTAAGTAATTGGCTCAAAATTACACAGGTAGCATGTCATTCTTGAGACATCATCTTCATGAACTAGCAGCTTGGCTGAGGCTCCAGGGGACTGTGAGAGGCTTCATGACATCCATTCTATTTCCATTGCCTTAACTATGGCTAGGAAAAGCCAGTTCAGTGGGGCTTGTTCTGAGAAGGTATACCTGTTAGATTCATCCCATTCTGGTTGGATGGGATGAATTCAACTTTAATTCAAATTTTGTTATAGAGATCCAGAAAAGTCGGGTGTAGAGCATGCCTGTAATCCCAATACTTGAGAGGCTGAGACAGAGGGATCACAGGTTCAAGGCCAGTGCATGGTAACTTAGCAAAACCGTATTTCAAAATTTCAAAATAATAAATAAAATAGGCCTGAGGGTGTGAGTCAGGAGTAGAATGCCCTGGGTTCAATCCCTGGTACCACCAAAAAAAAAAAAAAAATCCATAAGACTAAGGGTGGGCATGTAGCTTCTGGAATAATTGGATGTAGCCCTTCAAAATCTCCAAGATAAGCTCAGTGAATTTCATTTCTACACATCAAACTCATATACTTTCTCTCTTTCTCCTTCCCTCTCTCTCTCTCCTTCCCTCCCTCCCTCCAGACATATTCTTCAACTTCTCTAGTTGTATGAGAACCACAAATGTGAGTCCTGATGGTTCTGGAACTTTATATGCATATCAAAGTGTGGCACTCAAATTAGCACCATTAACCTCACTTGAGAAATTAACAGAAATTTAAAATTTCAGATCCCATACATACCTATTGAATCAGAAACTCTGGTGTGAGGCTCAGGAATCTGTATTTTAACCAGCCCTCCCTGTAATTCTAATGCATGCCAAGTTTTAGAACCTCTGGTTTCTAGCTTCCCTCTTCAGCCACCTGGAAACAGACTGACCACTTTGCAATCCTAAGTATCACACTGACATAGCTTGACCCTGTAGCCCATCTCTGTATTAATTAGTAGGTAGCTAATTAATAGTAGGAGCTGGTTCCTGCTGTGAATTTACTCATTCCATTGCAGGCTACCTAGAGAAAGGTGGACATGAGGGTAGTTGCAGAAAACGGGCAAGCCAGGTGCAATCCTCGTACTTATAAGTGCGCCTGTAATCCCAATATTTGGGAAGCTGAGACAAGAGGATCACAGGTTTGCAGTTAGCCTCAGCCACATCCTGAGACTCTCAGCAACTTAGTGAGACTGTCTCAAAATAAAAACAAAAAATAAGGACTAGCAGTGTACCTCAGAGGTAGAATGCACCTGGGTTCAATTTCTAATACCACCAAAAGAAAAAAGAAAGAACGAAAAGAAAACAGAAGCGTTTTGGAAAAGAAGTAGGCTGGGTTGGGACTGTTATGTGGAAAAACACAATATTAAAAAAAAAAAAAAAAACAAAAACGAGGGTTGCACACTGTGAACCTGAGAACTGCTACAGGTGTGTTGGCGAGGCCTTGGCACAGATGCAGAAGTTAGTGAGGCCCATGTGCTGATCTCCTAGGGGCAGCTGGTAGAATCAAGTTTTTTTTTTTTTTTTTTTGTCTCCTAGGGATTGACCTGGCCCTGGGATCATGGTTTAGGGCATTAACAGTCACACTGACTTTCTTCTTGTCACTTGATGACCTTTCCCCTAGAGCAGTCCACATCTAGTCTGCTTTAGGCCTTTAGTGTTGGATTAGGTAGAACAGCAGTTCTCAAAGTGAGGTCCCCGAGCCCTTTTGGGTCTCTGACTCTTTCAGGTGTTTCAAAGGTCAAATTATTTCTATAAGACTTCTATGATTTTATCTGTCCTTTTCAGTGTATTGACATTTGCAACGATGGTGCAAAAAACAATGAGAAGTAAAACTGCCGGTTCCTCAGCACAAATCAAGAGTCAAAAGTAAGAGAAGTAATTGCATTCTGCATGGCCATGCATGTACAGAAAAAAAAAAAAAGTCTGTTTCATTTATGAGTCCTTGATAAAGCAGTAGAAATAATTAAGTGTGTGTGTGTGTGTATGTGTGTGTGTGTGTGTGTGTGTGTGTGTGTGTGTGTGTTTTACTGGGAATTGAACCCAGAAGTGTTCGACCTCTGAGCTATACCTCCAATCCTTTTTATTTTTATTTACTTATTTATTTTTTGTTTGGAAACAGGGTCTCACTGGGTTGCTGAGAGTTTTGCTAAATTGCTGAGATGGTCCTGAACTGGCAATCCTCCTGTCTCAGATTCCCAAGTGCTGAGATTACAGGTGTACACCACCACACCTGGCAATTATTAATCGAATTTTAACTCTTGAGTACACTTGGTGTTCTGGTGACAGAACAGGAAGTGTGCATGAGGTATGTCTGCTACATAGCACTGTCTGATGGTTGTCTCAATAAGAAGTATTTGTGCAATTGTTTGAGCTATGAGCTGAATTAGCCACTTTTTCATGGAAAATCATTTTTACTTGAAAGAACGACTGATAGACAGGCTACAGTATTTGGCAGACATTTCCTTCAAAGTGAAGTAAGTAAGCCTGTCACTTCAAGGAAAACAACTGACAGTATTTGTTGCCAATGATAACATTTGAGCTTTCAAGTGAAAATTATAATTTTGGAAGACTTGTATCCAATACCACTAGCTCATCGGTTTCCCACTACTAAAAACTTTTTTTTATGAGATCTATGGTGATATTAACCCAAAGTGATTTTTTATGTTAAATAATTAAATATGCCAATATGTAGAAGTTCTACATAACTCAGTGAACTAGTATTTTCAAAATGACCAATCCGTGGTGTTACAAAATTGTGCATGGGTAAAAGACCCATTCACAGTATAAGATAATGGATTTTAATGTTAGTGTTAATATTAAAAATTCATTGATAAGGCTTTAAATTCCACATTACGACTAATGTTTAAGAAACTACCACTTGTCAAGTTTTAGTATAATATCAAAAAGAGTATCCACCATTACCTAAAAAGGTTATTAAGATATTCCACCCTTTCCCAACTATGTATCTGTGTGAGGCTGGATTTTCTTCAGATTCTTTAACCATGACAACATAGCAAAACACATTGAATGCAGAAGCAGATATGAGAATCCAGCTGTCCTCTATTACCCAGACACTAAAAAGATTTTTGCAAATGGAAAACAATGCCTATTCTTCTCAGTAATTTTTTTTGTTTTGGAAAACAGAGTTATTTTTCATAAAAATGTTATTTATGTTAGCATGTAATAGTTTTATTTATTTCTTTTTTAAATTAATTTTTATTGGTGCATTATAATTATTATACATAATAGTGAAATTCATTGTGACAGATTTATACAAGCCCATGACATAATTTGGCCAATTTTATTCTCCAGTTCCTCCTCTTTCCCCTCCCCCTCCATTCCCTGGTCCCCTTCCTCTGCCTTATTGGCCTTCCTTCTAATTTCATGAGATTCCCTCTATTTTTTACTTTTTTTCTCTCTAGCCTCCACAGATGAGAGAAAACATATGATCCTTGACTTTCTGAATCTTTTTTTTTTTTTTTTTGTAGTACTGGGGATTGAACTCAGAGGCATTCTACCTCCGAGCTATACTCCCAGCCCTATTTTTTATTCTTTATTTTGAAACAGGGTCTCACTAAGTTGCGGAGTGCCACTAGGTAGCTGAGGCTGGCCGCGAACCTGTATCCTCCAGTCTCAGCCTCCCAAATGCTGGGATTACAAGTGTGTGCCACCACACCCGGTGACTTTCTGAATCTTATTTCACATAACATAATACTCTCAAGTTCTATCCATTTTCCTGCAAATGACACAATTGTTCTTCTTTACGGTGGAACAAAACTCCGCTGTGTAGATATACCACATTTTCTTTATCCATTCATCTGTTGACAGGCACCTACCTAAGCTGGTTTCATAAATTGGCTATTGTGAATTACGCTGCTGTAAACATGGGCATACATCAGATTTAACTTCCAATGTTGTAAATATTGATGCACATTGTCTAAATAAAAGTTCCTTGAGGTCCTCCATAATTTTTTGGATTATAGAGAAATCCTAACACCAAAAAGTTTGAGAACCACTGAATCGGATTGTGGTTCAGCTATGAAAGCTACGAGAAAAAGGAACGCACAAAGTGGTTCAAACAATATAGCCATTCTCTCTTTCTAAAGTAATGTTCCAGAGGTCAGCAGGGTGAAAGTCTAAAGGCAGGCAAGTAGCTGTGTTCCATGAGTTGTCCAGGGTCTCAGATTTCTCCTGTTTTGTGGCCTGACATCCTCCAAGGTGCAGTTCTTCATCCAGGGTCTATTATTTCAGGTCTATTAGTTTTAGATAGGAAACCTCTATCCTTCCTCTACCCTAATAGTCTCCCTTCTACTGTCATAGCTTCTCCCCTCCCCCCAGCCCCTGTTTTTTCCTTCTAGCTTCCACATGTGAGAAAATACTTACTTGCTCATAATTCTGAGCAAGATAAGTCAGACTCAGAGAGAAAAATAAAACATTTTGTGAACCACTGATGGGTACAATGAGAGGGTTGTCCTGGATGGTGGCACTTGCTAGAGTTTTTATTACCCAATGAAGGTCAAGGATCAGTATCTCTCTCCCATTCAAGGTTGAAAAAGGAACCTAAGCCCCGGTATTCTCTAGCCCTTAGACTAACTAGACTAAAGCTGATGATCCAGGCAGGATACACTAGAAGATGGACTTATCTGTTCTGAACCTCACTTTTTCTCATCTTCAGAATGAGAGAATATATTGCTTATCTTACAGGGTTGCTGAGGCATGTATTTAAAGAGATGAAGTCTCTGAAGCATACAAAATACTCAATATATAATTATTATTATTACACTACAAAGAGAAATCTGGGAAGAGTCCTCTACCAGTTAAACTTAAAGGAGGCATCCACATAAGTATTTACAAAGGTGTTTTATTTATATTTTTAAGAATACCACAAATGCTCCAAGTCAAGTTACCCTTCATGATGTTAATGTTAAGGTTACTGCAGTGCTACCAGCTTTAACTAAAGTTACAACACTGTTGGGGAATCTAATTCAATTGAGACACACTCTAATTTGGATTACATTTTTTTCTAATTTAATTCCGCATGCCTTATAGTTTCGCATAGTTGTTAGTCTATAAATTATTAATTTAGTCACTTGTTTGATTATATTTTTTCCTGGCCTTGCTCATCAGTGCTAACATGTTTAAATATTGGTCTCAGTGGTTGCTGAAAGCAAAGTGATGTAGGAGGGACGCACTTGATGACCCACATCTGATAAAAATGCTGCTTTGTTTAAACAATGGCTTCACAATACAAAGCTAGACTCGTATCTGGCCAGTTTTGCCTAATGGTTTTAGTACTATCATTGTTGAATCTTTTCTTAGATGAAGGAACTAGGAACTAGTGATGTTCAGGATGTCCTTAGAGGTTATCAATTTTCCTAAAGTTTCCATGGTCTTTGGTATGCCCTTCTGGAACAGTGCTATTCATAGACTGGATCATGGTCTGTGGATTTGTGCTAGCTTACAAACTTTTACTGGTCTGTGATGGAAATTGAAAGTAAATGTTCAGAAAATCTTTGTGTGTGTGTGTGTGTGTGTGTGTGTGTGTGTGTTACTGGAGATTGAACCCAGGGATAGTCTGTGTCTTAGCTACACTCTCAGCCCTGTTATTTTTTATTTTGAAACAGGCCCTCACAAAGTTGCAGAGGGTCTCACTAAGTTGCTGAGGCGACTTTGAAAATGCGATTCTCCTATCTCAGTCTCTCAAATACTAAGATTACAGGTGTGCACCACTATGCTTGCTCTATTCTGAAACTTTGATGGCAATCTTAGAGAATGGTCTTATATTATCTATTCTTTGCCTTTTCATGTTACTTTCCTAATCATTTATTATTATTATATTTGACAAATCTGCCACAGATTTGAAAAAGAAAACACAAAACCTCATTACCAACAGATACAGAAGCACTTATCTAAATCATAAAGCATATCTGGCAAAAGACTATCCCAGGTAATGTGTAATTGAAAGTAATCAATAAAAAGGAAGCCATTCTCATCCAGCTCTACTTGTTTTGTAAATACAACTTGAGCTAACGTTGCTGCCTGGAAGTCTCTATGTACAGAGTAGGAGCATTTGTCTGTGGAAGATTCCCTATTGCTTGTGAACCTGTTGAAGTATTGGCAAGGGGATGTGCAGTTTTCCGGCTGGGAACTTTGACATAGTCCCTATGATAAGCTGACATTATAATAGCTATCACAGTTCTCACCTGATTGGCCCATTTCTACTAGCCTATAATTTATCCTCTACATTGTTGCCATAATAGCAATCTTAGCAAAATGGGAAGTTTTATTTTGTTACTCTGATGCTGATAATCCGTAAGTGACTCTCCATCACCCACTCTTTAACCTTCTACACCAGTCCTCTGTGAGCTGGTCTTGGTTTGTTTCTCTAACCTATGCATTTTAGAAGGTTATCCCTCCTTGCCCACCTCTTTGTCCTGTCTCTCTTGTTTTTGAAGGGCCTTTTCCATTCTTCTATTGTCATCTTATCTCTGTAGCCTTTCCTGAACCTCCTCCCTGCACCTCTGCCCACCACAGAATTGAGTCTTCTCTGGTTCATGCTTCCTGCTTGTTTCCTGAACTGCATCAAACTTCTTTCATGAGGTTTAGAAATTAAATTAAGCAAAATTCAGGTAATTTGCTATTCAGTTGTCAAAACGATCTTAATGTTGGGGGATTCTTTTTGGGACTACTTGCAGGGACATGATGAGCCCTGAGCTCTGATGAAGTTCTGGGAGATGCTGGAGAGGTGACTGGGAGAGTGCCCGCAACATGGACTCTACTGAGCCACACTGCTGGAGCAGTGGCTGGAGGGGACCCACTTCCCTCCCACAGCTGTTACCTGACCCAAACACTGGGCCCTAAGGGAAGGCACCATGTGGGTAACCTTATTATGATTCACTTCACTAAACTTGGAATTCAGCTGTTTACTGAATGGCATTCTAACTGGCCAGAAAAATACCCAGTAGGTGAAAACTAGTATTTACTCTTATCACACAACATTTTGATTAATTAACCTCAGTGCATTCTCCTTTCAGATAACTAAGTTAAGGAGCCATGTAGGAAGTTTCGTGTGATTCCATTAAAATGCAACGTCATGGTTCTAAAAAGGTAAAGGCTTATTTAAACTCTTTACTTATTCTGCAGCAGTAAATTAGGCATTTGGTTAGTCTGATAGATGGAAAGGATAGTCCCCACTATAGTCAACATGTGGATACTTGCTCAAATTCAATCAATGGATGTGCTTATTACAATAACTTGGTTTTCTGTCTATGCCAGAATGTAATTTATTAAGTTAAAAAGTATTCAGGTTGAATTAGCTTTGTATTGTCACTCAGATTGCCCAGTTTTTCCCCTGGACCATGGTTGAATATTAGCAACCATCTGGTTCAATCCCTTGGGATTTTATTTTTTTTCCCATGAAGAATCTGTGTGCCACCAAGGTAAATTGGACTGTCTAAAGTCACAGCTATTCACTAGCTAGGCTAGGAACAGAACCCAGTCGATAATATATTTCTTGAATAAATACCAGGATCTATAGCTTGACAAAGGTAATTTTCTGACTTGCAGATTACTAAGAAATCTTTCAGCTGTATGAATCATATTCTTTCAGAGGTATGTATCAGATTCTGTAACATTTTGAGTAAAGAGCCTTTACTGGTGAAAATAAAATGAGATTGAATCAGTTTATCTGGGTCCCATGGACTCAACAGCATGGAAGGAGAATGTCACTCTGCCATATTGGGATGGTGGTGTCTACTTGACTCTTTCCTATTATTTCCTGGTTCTATTCACTTGCCTTTTATCAGTAGCTCTTCTCTGTCAGCACTCTAGTCTGAGATGGACCAGTTGATGCTACAAATGGTCACTCTGTGGTAGTCCTTGCTAGAGGACAAAGAGTTTGGAGTTTGTAGAAGGCATGGATCTGTAGTAGGGAGTGCAGGCTGGTCACAAAAACTTGTGTACCTCCACCTCCCCATCCCTTTTCTGTAATGACTTGTATGGAGTCATTGCAGCAAAGTGACCATCCAGCATGAACTATATTTCCCAGACCTAACTTCTAACCTCCTCATCCTACCCCTTGCTTTGCATCCACTCGTGGTCCTCAGTAATGTAAAGTGAGTGGAAGTGATACGTTATCTTCAGGCCAGTGCTTTTATCTTCTCTTTTCCTTTCTGGTAGCAGGATGCTCTAGGGGATTCTGAAGTTCAAGATGGAATGAATCCATGTACCTCAAACACCACATGGAGGAGATTTGCCTACTAACTAGGAAAGACTCCTTTAGACTCAAGTGAATAATGAACTTCAATTGTATTTGAATCTTGACACATTTTTGGTGTAATACAGCAGCCAGTATTCCCCTAAGTAATACAGAACCTCTGATTCTAAAGAATTGGTATTCCACTTTTAAGGTTGACACGCACCTAAAGATTACTAACATGTATTTTTACAAAATATTTAATTTAATTGAGCACGCTAAGTGTGCAGAGAGGTCTCAATTTTCCCTAAGAGATTAATAAAGCAAAATGGATTGAGACACTTGATGAAGCAGCTAATAAACAAATTACTACTTGTCTAAATTTTGCTGATACCATGCTGTTCACTTCCAAATAAGTTCACTTTTAATTCTAATATCCTTGTGTGGAGATGAAAGATGTTGTTCTTTGCATAGAGACTATAATTTTTATATGTTAAGTTCATCTTACAGTTGTATTTATTTGTACTTCACCTCTTTCCAAAAGAATTTGCAATGATTTATTAAAAACAACAACAACTTAGCAACAAGGTTAATAAAACAGAAGAGCAAGATATTGAAAAAGGGATGAGGAAAATATGCTAACTGTAACTGTTCTCATGGTGGCTATGACTGAGTTCCATTCATGCATCTGAGGTTTTTTTGGCTGGGTAAAAAGGAAGCATGATAAATTACAGATCAATCCCCAGAAAGGAGGAAGTATGCTCATGCCTCAAGGGAGGCAAAGCTTTGTGTAGTTGCAAAGTCTCAAAGGAATGGTCCTCAACCTTTCATTTCAGGGGAGTAGGACCTACCAGGAGAGAATCAAAATGGCTTTGAATAAAATCTCCAACTTTAGTTTTGTGAAAAGAATGCTTAATGCTATTGAAAAGAGAAGGAGATGCTAAGCTAAGTCATTACTGAAAGTCTATTGTTTATTTTGATTTTCCATATACCTTGACTCTTGGGAATTTAGGTATAGTTTGCAGATGAGGACATTTATGTTCACTTAAACAAGAGTAAGTTTCTTTGCTCAGGATGGGTAAGCTCTGGACCAAATTGATGCTTCTAAAAGTTCTTTGAACAAAGTCTGTCATTAGTCAAGATGAATTAATATTTAAAGGTGATGGTTTTACCTTGCTTGGGAGGGAATTTAGTTTTCTCAATGTATGAGCTTGAAATTCTCATAGACTAGGGGTTCTTAGGTTGGGATTTCTAACAAAGTACCCTTATATTGTAGCACAAGCCACCTTTTGGGGGGAGGTACTGGGAATTTAATCCAGGGACATGCTATCACTAAGCCATACCCCAAGCCCTATTTTATTTTGAAACAGTGTCTCTCTAAGTTGCTGAGGCTGTCATAGAATCTGCAATCCTCCTGTCTCAGCCTCCCAAGTACCGGAATTGCAGACATGCACCGCCACACCCACCTACACAGGCCACCACCTTAATTAGACACTTTTTCAATACAAGTCTTTCTCAACATGCTTTCATTGCCTAATCTTCTTTTATAAGCTCTAAGAAAATCACAGCAAGATGATCTGATCCACCATCATTTTAGAGACAGGACATGACCAGTCAGTGGTCCCACAGAAGGCAAAGGCAAGAACCCCAGTTTCCTGATGGTTAGCTTGTTTCTAATACCTAATAGAGGCTTCTTTCAGATACTAGTTCAATATTATTCAGTTTAATTCAATAATTCCTGTATTAAAGATCGATGGTAGAAAGGAGTATCTCAACCTTTTTCTGAGCCTCATAGAAATTCTTGCTTATTTCTATATTTCCTTAAACCCTGGTTGTTCCCATCACATACAGGTAGGTGAAGCAAGAGAGGTCAAAGTGCATATGTTAGAATGAAATAAAGGTTTGTAATATTAATCCCTAATAGAGTACCCATTGTATTATGTTCCAAATGGGTGATAGAGTGTATCGTCCTTTCTACTCTCTTAAGATTTCAAAGCACTTAACATTACCTTAAAACTCATTAAGCTGGGTGCTGAATCAGACATTGGTTGTTATAACTTTATTCTTATTATTTATTTAGTATCATTGAAGGAGTTAGCTCTCAGTGGGAATTGATAGCTCTAAAAGGATGAAATCTTTTCTTTAATGTTCTGCAAAGATGAATTAACATTTAGCCAATACTGCTTTTCCAAAGATAATCAATAATAACATAGGGAAATATAGCAAATTGCCTATAAAAATCCTTGTAAATGAATAAATAAATCAAATATTTTCCAAAGTCATCATAAATTTATATTGCTTTGATCTGATATGTGTTACCTTATAGGATAAATTTGTGGGATTTTTATTAGTTAAGGGAGAAAAGAAAATGAAAATCACTTACCCTTTTCTACCAATTAAGATATAGAATCTCTTAGTGTTAGTCAGCTTTTTGTTACTGTAACAAAATGTCTGAGACAATCAACTTAAAAAGGAAAGGCTTATTTTGCCTCATGGCTTTGGGGGTTTCAGTCCATGGTCAGTTGGCTCTGTCGCTTTGGGGCTTGTGACAAAGAAGTACATCATGTTGTGAGTATGTGGAATTCTGGTGAGTGTATGTGGTGGAGAAAGCTGCTTACCTCATGGTGGCCAGGAAGCAAAGAGTAAAGGGCCAGGATTCCAATATATCTTTTGAGGGGATCCCCTTAATGACCTATGACCTCCAACAAGGCCCCATCCTTTAAAGTTTCCACTATGTCCCAGTAGTGCCAAGCCAGGGACTAAGCCTTTAATACCTGGCCCTTTGGGAAACATTTCAGACCCAAGTCATAGGGAATAATCTACATTGCATTGTAGATTATTTCTTGTTTTTTAAATATGTGAATATTCTACTGTTGAAAAGTGAGTGGTGACTTTATGTTGGCCATTGCCTTTCAAAATATATTCTATTATTATACAATTTATATAGTTGTTTTTGACTTTTTAAAATGTTAACATTAATATGAGCTGCTGTTTTAATAATAAAAAAAAGGTTACCTGTTTTCTTGGACTCTGTTTTTCTTGATAGAAATTTTGCCAGAATGTGGCTAATTTAATTAAAAACATTAATCCATTAGAACACAGAGAAAGAAATGGATTGTCTATTTGTCCCTGGCTAACTTTCAACACGAATAATTAACTGTTAATTATAGACTTGTGTATACAGTCTAAGAATTTTCCATATTCAAAATTAAATTTTCAACCATCTCCCTAAAATGACAGAGGCAAATGACTGAGATGCAGTTTTGAGTAATGATAGACGGCATTGGCAAAATCTACTATGAGCTCCTTAGCGTGCAAGACAGGCTCATATTCATGAAGTTTTTGATCTCTTGCCTTAAATGTGAACTTATCTTCATTTTAGACATGCTGCTGAGCATTCTTCTAGCTTAGAATCAGAACACTAGTATATTCGTTCAAGTGGCTGTAGATCTCCAGACAGGGATTTCAGACTCATTTCTTTATTATGCAAATTGCAGAGGCTGTGCTAGGGGTGAGAGGATTAATGACTAATAACTGGTGATAACAGGTTCCAGCCTCTGCGATCACTTATTCACTTAGTAAGGGAGAAAGGAAAAAGATCAGGGGTCATGGAAGAGATAACTTAGGATTCATGGTTCGGGCTTATTTTAAAAACATGAATAAACACTAAGAAAATAAAGAAGGAAATAAAAATTGGCCCCAAATTCTATCATCTAAAGATAACACTATTAACATTTTGCTGCCAATAGCATTTTAACACTATTAACATATGCTCTATGAATACACAGTTAAAATTTTTTTTCAAAATTGGATATTTATATATGCTACCATCTTAAATATACCTTTTATTCATTTAACCTCATGAGTTTCCTGTATGTCAGTAAATATATTCCTAAAACATTAATGGCATCGTATTCCATCATTCACAGCTCCTCCATCATTTATTTAACAAAACCTTAAGTTTTTGGACACTTAGGTTGTTTCAAATTCTTTGAGCATAATAAAAAATGCTGTGATGAGCATCTTTACATGTACATCTCTGTCCAATTAGTCCTTAAGACAAATTGCTAGAAGTAAAGTTGCTATGTGAAAGGACATACGACTCTTTAGGTTTTGGTATATGTTGAAATTTTCCTTGCAGAATTTGTGTCTATTTATACACTCACGGAACATATGAAATTCCCTTTCCCTCCAGATTCTGAAAATGCCGTAATTTTTCCAGTCTTTGCTAACTTGAAATACTTCATTTTTAATTGCCGTTTTTCTGATTTCTAACGATTGAATAAATTCATGTATCTATCTTTTCCTTAGTGATTTTAAAGAACTTTGTGATATTGAGAGCAAGACCTCGACATCTGCCATATTTATCGCAAATATTTTCTCCAAGTTTTCTATTTGAACTTTCACTTTGCTGGCGCTGATTTTTGATATGCAGACTTTTTAAAAATATTTTAATGGAGTCATATCTTTCAAGTTTTTCCTTTTTGGTTTGTACTTTTGGTGTCATGCTTAGAAAGACCTTACCCATATTAACATTTAAAAATATTTTACTATGATTCACTTAATGATTTTAATTTTGTATTTAACCTTTAAATTATGAAATACTTCACACATAGAAATTAGTGTAAGGAATAATATAAGAGGCTATATATGCCACCATGAAGCACACTTTGAGCCAGATTTTATGGGTGTGGTGACTTTAAAATAAGTCCCTATTTCTTTGATGCTCTTCAAATGGTGAAACATTTCTTTCCTTTCCCTTGAATATGGGCTTAATTTAGTAATTTGCTCCTGATGAAGAGAATATTGTGGAAATGATGGAGTGTATCTTCTGATGCTAGGTCATAAAAGGCCCTGGGCACTCTCCACCTTGGACTTCTCACTCCAGGGAAAGCTGGCTGCCATGCCATGAGGCCACCTAATCTCCAAGGAGGGGTCCACATGATGGGAAACTGAGGCAGCAAGAAGCCAATGGGGGTCAGGTGTGGTGGCCCATGCTTGAATCCCAGTACTTGGGAGGTTGAGACAGGAAGATCCCAGGTTTGAGGTCAGCCACAGCAACTTAGTGAGATCCTCAGCAACTTAGTGAGACCCTAAAAAAGGCTGGGGGTATAGTTCAGAGGTAGAATGCCCCTAAATTCAATCCCCAGTACCAATTGGTAGATAGATAGATGATAGATGGATAGATGGATGGATAGATAGATAGATAGATAGATAGATAGATAGATAGATAGATAGATGGAGAAGATGAAGAAGAAGCCACTACCAATGGAGGCTTCAGAACAATGACTACATGAGCTAGTCTGGAAGTGGAACCCCCAATCCCAGCAAGCCTTTAGATGACTGCAACCCTGGCTGACATATGCGTTCAATACATGAGAGATCTTGAGGCGGAGTCACCTATTCAAGCTGCTCTTGGATTTCTGACTCTCAGCAACTGTATTAGATAATATGTATTCATTGTTAAACCTGCTAATTTGTGGTGCTAGGGATTGAACATAGGGGAATTCTCCTCTTAGCAGTACCCCCAGACCTACTTTTATTTTTTATTTGGAAATAGGACTTCGCCAAGTTGCTGAGTCTGGCTTCCAACCTGCTAACTCCTGTCTCAGTCTCCCAAGTACTAGGGATTACAGGCGTGATCCCACCACACCCAACCTAGATGACTACTGCAACAGGCAGAAATCATTAAGATGTGCAATCTTATGCCTTAGTTTCTTTATTCTAAAATGGGGAAAATAAGAGAATTTTTATAAGATCATCTTGAATACTCAAGTAAATTAAACATATAGGTAATACTTATAACAGTACCTGATATGGTGAGTTAAAAGTTTTACAAATACCCTTGTATTCTTACCCATATTAAGACATAAAATGTTACTAATAGACGTGAATATCCATTATGTCCCTTCTTCAAAAGTATATAATTAGCTATTTAAATCACCTAAACCATATTTTGATCACAGAGTGAGGTAAGAATCCAATAAATTTTCCTCCAAGGTAGATAGCCAATTTTCTTAACACAAGTTGTTCAGCTATCCTTTCCCCATTGTTTTGAAGGTCACTATTTTAATGTGCTAATCACTTATATATACTTTTGTTTGTTTTGGACTTTCTATTCTGCCACCAGAATCATGCATGCTTTATTAACTATTTTGGCTTCATGGTATATCCCAATGCTGACAACATAAATTTCCCTTCATTATTGGAGTAGGTAACCTCTAAGAGGGCTCACTATGATCCCGTCCTCTTGGTATTCTTGCCCCTGGGTAATTTATTTCTGTTAAGTGTGAGTTCGGCTTAGTGAATCTGTAGTGAATGAAATGTGGTAAAAATGATGCGATGTGAGATTAGGTTACAGGAAGACTGTCTTGGATATTCTTACTTCCTTCCTTGCTTTGAGAGAAACCAGCTTCCTTCTTGTGAGCTACCCTATGGATGGGCCCATGTGGTAAGGAATTATAACCATCAGTGAGTAACTCAGGTCCCCTATTTAACTACTTGGGAGGAATTGAATCCTTTCAATAAGCATGCATTTGAGCCTAAAGTGGATCCAGCCCCAGTCAAACCTTTCCATGAGACTATAGCCCCCAACTGATACTTGATTGCAGCTTTAGGAAAGAACTTAGAGCAGAAGCATCAAGCTAAACCAACCCTGGATTCCTAATTCACAGAAGCTGAAATACAAGTTCATTGTTTTAAGCTGCTAAACTTGTGGGCATTTTGTTACACAGCAAGAGATAACTAACACAATTTTTTTTCCCAGTTCTTTCTAGGATATTCTTCTGTATTTACCCTTTCATGTGAGTATGATTTTGTCTTATTCCAAGAACCTTTTAGAGGATTTTAACTGGCACTACATAAAATTTGTAAATCATTTGGGGACCACTTGATACATCTATAATGAGTTTTCTGATGTCAGAACATTGTGTTTTGTTTAAATTATACAACACATCTTTTGTGTGTCTTAAAATTTTTGAGTTTTCTTTATACATATTTCTTGTTAGGTTTATTCTGAACTATTTTGTACTTTTCATGGATATTATGAATGGGAATAATTTCTACATGATTATTTTCATATGTAGGAAATTAATTGAATTTTGTACATTTTTCAGTAATCTACTGCTTAATTGAATTCTATTATTAGTTCTCATTGTTTTCCATTGTGTTGCTTGGGTTTTCTATATAGACAATGATCTACTATTCTTTTCAAAGTAAACATAAAGATACTGAGCAGAGAATCAAAAAGTATGTGTGTGTATGCTTGTGTGTACACCGCACACACATTCCATGTATAATGAGATGATAATGTGGAGCCAAGAATTTGGAAAGCAATTTAAAAAAAGTATGTTTTATTCATTGCTCTTCTATCATCTAATGTAGCTCCTAGGATAGATAATGAATGAATGAGCAAATAACCTATTTTCCCTCTAGTTTGGTTTCCTCAGTCCACTTCAATGTCCTCTCTGAGCCAGCTCATCATGAGGTTTTACTGTATCCTGATCTGGGCCCATGTTGGATATGACTTCTGCTAACGGCTTTGCATTCCACTGCTAATGATCTAAATAAGTACATTACTTGTCCTAAAGAACCACAATCAGCCAGGCATGGTGGCACACACTTGTAGTCTGAGTACTTGGGAGGCTGAGACAGGAGGATCGCAGGTTCATGGCCAGCCTCAGCTACTTAGTGAGGCCCTCCTCAACTTAGTGGGTTCCACCTGAAGTACCATAAAAAAAACCATAATCTATGGGGAGAGGGGGAATAATATGAGTTCACATGTAGTTGTTAAATAATAGATTAGTGCTAGATGATAAGTTACTTCCCTGGGCCCATGTTGGGCTGGTGTAAACTAGGCAAATGTGCTTCTCATCTGAGCCGTGCTCATGTAGAGCACTCTGACTTACACTGAGCCAAGCAGGGTATGGAACAATGTGATGTTTGAGAGGGAGTCAGAATCCTGTCCAAAGAACAAAGTCCAAAGGACAAAGCAATGCACAAAACCAAGCAACAAATCTGAAAACTAGATGAACAGAAAGTTTATCAAAAACATGTTAAGGCAAATGTCTTACCCAAAGTGGTGGTGATTGAAGAATCCAGCACCTATGTGTTGCCTGACTATAGGCTAGAGTGGTTGTAGAATGCTGGGAGGAACCTCACAGGGCTGCGCTGAAGAGATTGCAAGGGAGACTGCTGCTCTGAGAAACAGAAGTCATGATTCTGCAGGCCAAGATAAGGAGCTACATTTTACCCAAGGTGCAAGGGAAACCAATGGAAGGTTTCAGCTCAGGAGTGACAATACCTGATTTATACTTTGAACAAGACAAATCTGTCTGTAAGAGTGGAAACTGAGTTGGGATGGAGGGACAAGAATGGAATTTGAGAGAATTGGTAAGAGAACACTGCCATGCATTGGAGAGAGGTATTTCTGGGCTGGAGCAGGTTGGTGGTGTTGGAGACGAGGAGTGGTATTCATGGGACATATCTGGAGGTGGAGTAGGAAAGAAGTATTCCCTGGCCAGGACTTTGAGATCTCATATCCTGACTTTTCTAGACTTCTTTGTCATTCTGATGAAGATTAAAGACCTCAAAACATTGTCGGATGTGCTGGCACAGGTCTATAATCCCAGTATTTGGGAGGCTGAGACAAGAAGAACAGCCTCAGCAACTTAGTGAGACCCTGTTTCTAAAAAAAAAAATAGGGTGAGGGTGTAGCTCAGAGGTAGAATGTCTTTGGGTTCAATTCCCTGTAACCTCCCCCTAAGACATCAAAATGAGGTGAGGACACTCTAGCAATTAGGTGAATGGATGGACCATCTGGGTAGAATTCTGTGGATTCATGAAACCTAATTCTAGTATTGAGAAGAATAGTTTATCATTCTGCAAATAAAATTTTCAGGGCCAATAAGTGTGTTTTGAACCTTTAAAGTATATTTTTTATTTTAATAAAACAACTATTTCCTATATATCTCTAAAATAACCCCATGCAAAAACTCAAGGTAGACTTCATGTTATTCATTTTATGTGGTTAAGAAACACTATAGGAGTCGGGCTGGTGGTGCACGCTTATAATCCCAGCATTTGGGAGGCTGAGACCAGAGGATCTGGGTTCTTGGCCAGCCTCAGATGCTTAGTGAGGCCCTCTGCAACTTAGTGAGACCCTGTTTCAAAATAAAGAGTAAAAAATAGGGCTGGGGCTGTAGCTCGGAGGTAGAATGTCCCCAGGTTCCATCCCCAGTACTGCAAAAAAAAAAAAAAACAAAAGAAACACTATAGGAAAATGTCCTTTAAATAAATGCATAATCATACTTAAAAATTTAGAAGTTTTATGATCTGTTTTTTAAAATTATATTTCATCTTAATTTTTTCCTTTTAATTCTAATACATTCTGTAAAAAAATATTACTGCTTTCTTGCCTCTAGTTTAGCCTATTATAAATCTGGTTAAATTAATGTAAAGTTAATGGCTATATTTTAGAGTAACCTCTTGGAATGTAATAGTTTTATTGGAACAAAACTATTTTTTGCCAAAATTATGTGAAACTAATGAAAAATTAATTGCCTTATAAAATGTTGGCTTTTATCTAAAACTAATAATTTCTGTACATCTCTTAATCCTCCTGCAAACAGTTGGCAGGAAATAAAATCTAAGTTTACCAGCTCAAATTCCCTAAGATCCTCAGAGTCATTTTTATTTTTGTCTGATCCAACCTTTTAACTTTTTCACAACTTTAATCTTAAAAAAACAGATTTCTAATTAAATTCAGGCATATTATTCCCCCAAAGGGGACTTAAAAACAACCAAGTATAACTTAGACTTAGGACCTCTAAGCTAACACTTTCCCTTTCTTTACTGTTCATGTTGGCATTTTTATATGTCTCCCTCTACCAGAGTGTAATGATTTCTATCTTTTAACTTGATGCCTGGAACTGTGCCTTTTATCTGTTGTTTACTATGTTTTGGCCCATAAATAAGTCATGCAACAAAATAAATTACTTAATCCTGTGTTTTATTTGGGAACATATTAGGGGAGAGATACAGAAGGAGAAATCACTTTTTGGTTTGGATTGCTCACACTTCTTCGATTTTGTGCTGCATTTGAACACTATCAAGGTGTCATATCAGTAACAATTGTACACAAGAGCCATTATTTGAAGGGTTTTAAAGTTTTTGTTACTTTTCAATCAGGATATACTCAAGCAATAACAGCAGCAGCAGCAGCAGCAACAACAAAACCCAAACTGTCCTTTGTCATCAGTATGCTCCAGAATGCTACTGCTTTCATAATAATTCATTTTAGTGTATAACTATTTAGTAAAAAGATTATTAAATCCCCAGCTACTTTTAAATATGAGATCACATGTGATTATTTTATCCCTTATTTTACACTTAGCAGTCCTTTTAGTCTTCATTTTGTAGGTGAGGCTTTCTTTACACACAGAAAGAGAAAAATAAAACACTACCCAACTTCATTTGTTTATTAAGCTCTTTTCGCATGAAAGGGAAATATTCCACATTTCAAAGCAGGTTTGGAGAGTGAGATACATGTGCTATTGAGAAGCATTCTCCTCTACAGACTTCTCCCCTCAAAAAATGTTTTTTTCATACAGAGAATGGACCCTTGTTTCTTAGGTTAATTGCTGGAATATGATGAGGTTTGGTTGCATTTTTAGTAATTTCCGGATTCTATTCCAGGACATTTGGGATAGAGCCCAAGAGCTTAGCATGTTTTCCTTTTTTCATGGTAAAATTGTGCAAATATGCATTAGAGTGTGAAAACAAACAGTCTAATACATTTTTGCAAAGCTCTTTATGTTTACTGTTTATTGCAGATACCAGATCCTAATTAAAATGCGCTAACAAAAGCCAAGATACAAAGAACAAAGATATAACGGAACTTCATCTTTATAAAATATTTGTGATTAATCCTGGGGGATGTATGGCCTCACAGCACTGCAGTGGAATTTTAAAAGGCTTCTTCACCACACCAGGAAGGTGATAAAATTCAGTACCATTGGGTTGTCCAAGAAATACAAACCACGCCATGGTTATATTGGGATGGTATTGTCATAGGTTCTAATAATTCTTTGACTTAAAAATCTTAAGTTTGTTTTTCATTATACATGTGGAATGAATAGCAACTAACTTCAAAGAAGAAGTAAACCAAAGAAGAGACATTAAAAGCATAGTTTTTGGAAAGATGGATTTTGATCCGTGTTTTTCAGTTGACATTTCCTATATGGGTGTAGGAGATATTACTTTCTGTTATTTGCATATTTAGGAGAATTAAAAGGGTAAGTGGAAAAATGAAGGGCAGTATCAATTAATAGAAAATTTAAGGGCTTTGGAGTCACCCCAACCTGAATTTGATCTGTGGCTCAACTACTTTCTACCTTTGTGTGGTCTTAGGTCAATGATCTATCTTCTTGGAGTCTCAGTTTTATCTCTAACATGGGGATAAATAAATTGATCTTGCAGAGTTAAGAGGAGCTAGGTAATGAACCCGTCTCAGAAGAGGCAAATACTTTTGTTTCTTCGAAAGGCGATGCATAACACAACCTGTGCAAACTGAAGTTGAAGAGGAAGAAAATCCAGCAGGAGAGGAACCTGAATCACCACCTTAATGCTGCTCCTTTTTGTTTGTATTATAAAATTTCCTCTTGAACAGCTCCTCTTTCATTTATTATAAAATTTTCTCTTTAACAGCTCCTTGTTTATTTATTATAACGGAGCAGATTGCAAGGAAAGGGTATTGTGTATTTTTAAAGATTGAGAGAACTTGTAAAAATTCTTTATATATACTGCAGTGCTCCTCAAAGTGCAGTCCCTGGAGGTTTGCCAGGCATAGAAGGGACGAGGACAAACATCACAGGGAGAAAGAATGGAGTGCAGCAAGACAAGTCCTTGAGCTGGGGAGGGGCTTGGTGCTGGGAAGGAGTTGAAAGAAGTCCATTGTGATGAGGAGGCAAGACAAGATTCAGATTTACTCCAACAGTGATGAATAGCCATTGAGGGATTTGAGCAAGGAAGTGACTTTTTTCTTTTTTTAAGGAAGATCCCTTTGGCAAAGTGAGAGGGAATGGATTGGAGGGGAAGAAAGATCAGGAGACTGGCGGTCATAGCTACAGTCTGGGGGAGACTGAATGGTGACTATGATAGTGGAGGAGATGAGAGAGGCTGGTGGCATTGAAGAATTGTGGACTTGGTGAGATACAAGGGAAGGACATGAAGGGAGGTATTTCAGTCAACATTCTTACTGATGTAATCCAAAAAAACATAGATTAAGAAATATTTGTTTGCTTATAGTTCTGGATATTTCTTCAGTCCATGCCAGGCCAGGTTACATTGGTGGGCTCAGGGCATAGTGGTGAGGGGGAGGAGGAGAAGGAGGAGGAGGGGGAGGAGGAGGAGGAGGAGGAGGAGGAGGAGGACAGAGAACTCTCTGCTCTCACATCACAGAGGCCAGAAGCAAGAGAGAGCAAGCAAGGGTATTTATTTAAGGACATACGCACAGTCCCCGAGGCCACACCCTCAATGACCCACCTCCTCCAGCCACAACCTGCCTGCTTGGGTTACCACTCAGTAAATCCATTACAATTGATTTATCCACTGATGAGATTACAACTCTCATGATTTAAATATATCAACTATTGACGTCAATACATGAGATCTTCCAGGGGGTGTTCTATTTTCAAACCATAAAAGGAGATGTCAATGATGTGCCCTGAGGTCATTTCCTTCAATAAGCACCACCTAGAAGGAGCAAGTTTGGGGGAAGATTATAAGTTTAGTTGAGTACACAATGTCTGAGGGGGAGACATAGAGTGGACAGTTGGTTATATGGATCTGGACAGCTGAGGGCTAGAGACTTCGCTAGGTAAGGCAGTGGTTGGTATGTAGATAGAACTGAACTTATGGGAATGGATAGGGCTATCCAGCAGGCAAGAGGGTCTAAGGTTGAGCCCCACAAAATATCAGCATTTGTAAGCCAGATAGAGGATGACCAGGATTTAAAGGAAGAACAGATAGATAGGGAAAAACAGGTTGGGTTCTCCAGAAGGTAAGGGAGAGAGTCTCAAGGGGGAGGAGGTAGTCATCTGGGTTGAGCATAATGGAGACTGAAGTATGTCCATTTGATTTAGCCATAGAAGGTGCTTAGTGAAACTTATGAGAGCAGTTTTTGAGGAAAAGTGACTTGTAGAATCATAAGGTTAGACATATTTGGCTGGGCAGGAGCAAGTAGAAAGTAGAGGATAAGGCAAGGCATGGCAGCACACACCTGGAACCCTATTACTTGGGAGAGTGAGATAGGAGGATCGCAGAGTTGAGGGCACCATATGGTAAATTAGAAAGACCTTGTTTCAAAATAAAAAACAGAAAAAGGGCTGGCGGTGTGGTTCAGAGGAAGAACACCTATCGGTTCAATCTCCAGTACCACAAAAGAAAGACAACAGCAACAAAACAAAATGAACAAATAAAAAAACTGAAAACAAAATTAGAGAGCAGTTGCATGGTGACATGGGGCTCTATAGAAGATAGCTATTTGCAGGAGATAAGAGTTAAAAATGGTTTTAAAATGATGGATAAAACCAGGAGAGAAGAAGAAGAGTTGATCAGTGGGGGTTTTGAGGATGGGGTCAGGGCTTAGCATGGATGGGGGATTGGTTTAGACAGCCTTGGAAAGTACAGGCTGCTCCTCTGTTGTGGCAGGAGGCTGGGGAGACGGGGTAGGTCCAGATGCTGGTGAGTTTGTAGGCTAGGTGGAGGAAGCTGAGAGGTTTCTGTCTGGTAGCTTCTATTTTTCTCTGTGAAGGAGTGGGCCCGGCCATCTGTTGCGAGTGATCAAAGAGGCGTGAAGGTTAGAGATGTGAGGGAAGTGAAAATAGTCATTGAGAGCAGAAAGAGGGAGGCATCGGAGAATGTAGCATGGTCTTTGTAGAGTCAATAATCCAGATGAGATTAGTGACCAGGAATTTGCCATGGCGTATGTGACGCAAACATGTAGTGGCTACTTATGAAATAGGGAATGAAGTATGGGGCACAATGCGCGTTCACAGGGGGAGGCTTCTTGCTTTGGACCTAAAGATATGTAAGCATGAGCCAGGTGAAGAGATGGAGGAAGGGTCTATCAGCAGAGAGGGCAAACATGAATAGGCCAAGAGGTCTAGACAAACTTGGCTCCCGGGGAGCTGAAGGGATTCCCCAGGGGGAGTGGAGTACGTGTGAGGGATGCAAGTGGGAGTGAATAGTTAGAAGAGAAGCTGGGAAGGAGATGGGTGGGCAGCTCAAGTGTGTCCTAAGGTAGTGCTTCACCAGGTGTGGTCGCTGGACCAGCAGGAACTGGCAGCATCGGCATTGTTATCACCTGGGGACATGTCAGAAATGCAAATGTTCAGGCCCTTTCAAGACATAGAGTATCAGAAACTCTGGGGGGTGAATCCAATGACCTGAGTTTTACAAGTCCCCCAAATGAGGTTGATGCACCCGAATTTGGGAACCAGTATTTTAAGCAACAAGGAACCATTGAATTAAAGTACCTTTTTAGAAGAAGGTTGACATGATCAGAATCATGTTTATAAAGATCTCTGGCCAAAGTAAGGACCATGGAGGGCCCTGTTTGTGGATCCTGGCAGATCTCAGCAGGGCTAATTCCTCAGTGAGGTTGCTGATCCTGGGACTGAGTCTTCCTGCCAATGTCCACAAGTTGACCAGAACCACCTGACCCCCAGGAAGCTGCCTGACAAGCACACCTCTCCAACAGCTCTCTGCTGCCCCCATCTGTCCACAGGCTGCACCACTATTTGCCTGGTCCATGCTTCCCAGACCACGACAGACCCAATTTCAGCATCCCTCAACTCCTTCTGTATGCACAACATTGTGAGAGGTATAAACTTGGCTGGTTAAGAGAACACATGCATTAGATGCTGCTATTTGACATTCTTTGAATGGATGGTTCTAGAGAGCCTAAGAGAGATCACTTATTAAGTAGTTACCCTCGAACATCCTTGGGACAAGGTTTGCAAATTTTGAAGCAAAGCTGTACCTTGTATCCCTTTACATTCCCAGGTACGTGTGTGTGTGTGTGTGTGTGTGTGTGTGTGTGTGTGTGTGTGTGTGTGTGTTTTCCTGGGGATTGAATCTAGAGGCTATACCCTAAGCCCTTTTTAATTTTTTTTTGGTTTTGTTTTGAAACAGGGTCTCACTAGGTTGCTGTGTTGCTAAGTTGCTGATGCTGGTCTTGAACCTGTGATCCTCCTGTCTCAGACTCCTAAGTACTGGGATTACAGGTATGCCCCATCATGCCCAGCTACCTTTTTTTTAAATGTATGATCTCTCTCAGGGTCAGAAGGTTGCCTGTGTTTGAAAAACATCAATTTAAAGGCTTTCCCCAAGACTAGATAAGAATATAACCTCGGAACACCTGGTATGGGGTAAGATGATGCCATCAAATTCTATCACCTGTCTCTCTCTTTGTAATTAGATTTTCTTAGTGGATTGGATAGTCTGCACTACATTCCACTTGGAGATATAGAGAAGGGTGATTTTCCTACAAGCACAGATTGGATCGACAAAGCTGCTAAAACATCAGAGAGAAATGGGCTGCTTTCCATTCAATGATAACCATGTAAAATAATAGTATGATGCATTATAAACAGGAATGAAGTCTTGTCTCCCAGCTATAATGCCCCAAATATGAGGTTATATGGATTTGGATTCAACCAGGGCAGGGTTGGAATCTTAATCTCACAAAGTACTTCTTGTATGACTTTTGGCAAATCACTTACTCTCTCTCGCTCCTTCCTTCCTTCCTTCCTTCCTTCCTTCCTTCCTTCCTTCCTTCCTCCCTCCCTCCCTCCCCTCCCTCCCTTCCTTTTTCTCATAAAATGGGTTGTTTTGTTGTGATGATAGATAGGATAACATAATTTCAGGTACTTAGGAGGTGATAATTGTCATTATTTGCTGTCATGTGTATGAAACCTTAGCCCTCTTCAATTTCCCAGTTCAATTTACTGAAAACATTTTCTCTTTCCTTGGGCCTTTATTTCATTCTTAGATTATCCCTGGCATAATGTATACCAGAGAGAATATTTAGATCACAAGCACCTTAACAATATGTCACACAGATATCTATATTTATGGCTATTCCTATATTCTTTTTAATTTCATGGAATCATGATAGTATTATAATCTCTCTTCCTCCCTTTTTTAAACTTCAAGAGAAACACTTTTTTACTGCATTATATGTTAAAGTAAGAAATAATGCTGGAGAACAGTAAGAATTGCATACTTCTGAATGTAAATCATAATACTTTCTTTGGCTTACTAATGCTGAGTAACTGAAGGCAGGATAATAAAAAATGTAACCCTGGAAAAGTTGATAGAATAGTTCTAGAACACACTGTAGCCACAGTCAAGATGGATGGTAGATTATACTCTCCTTAGACTAGACATCTCAGCTTGGTTCTTCAATCTTAACTTGCCTCACACATTATCAACGTGTATGTGTTGATAACTTACTATTTTTAAATTGAGACAGACAGAGGTCTGTGATAAGTGTCATAGCAGAGACTCAGCGAGTAGGGGGTGGTTCAAAAATTGAGAAGAGGAAGAGACCACGTGAGTGATCAAACCAGGCTATCATATAGATTCTCTACCAGCGACATCCAGAGTACTTTGTTTTAGTTTTAAGGCTTCAAGAAGGAGATAGGACTTCTACTAAGTCATGCAAATTGGGGGAGAAGTCTGATAGGTGGGGAGAAAGGAGGAAAGGTTCCAGGTAGAGAGAATGGCAAAAACAAAAACACGGAGAGGACTGGTAGCTGTGATTTAGGGACAAAGAGTGTACTAGTTTGGTCAGAGGCGTGTGGGAGGATGAGTATTATTGGAAAGATACACTGTGTTATAACAGTAACAATTTTGAATGATAGAAGAGGGCTTTGGGGGCTAGTGGACATTTTTGAATAGCAACATGGTTCAATACACTGTGATTAGAAATATCAGTCAATTTCCTGGGTACCAGCTCGGAGCATAGACAGAAGGTAGCCTTCATTAGGAAGCTCTGCCAGAGTTAAGGTGTGAATTGTAAAGGCTAGATACAAATAAACATGTTGAATAGAGTGAAGATAGAGCAGAGAGAATCTTCAAGGCCTGGTGAGGGCCTGGCGAAAGGCTAGGGTGATGGAGTGATGGAGAAGATGGGATAGGTGGCGTCCGAGATGACTTCTGATAATCCCCACCTCCTGGTATCATGTCTTTGTATAATCCCCTCCCCTTGAGTGTGGGCTCAGCCTAGTTACTTGCTTCTGATTGGCAGAAAGCAGCAAAAGTGATGGGATGTCACTTCTGAGATTAGATTACAAACCGACCCTGACTTGCTCATCCACTTTGCTCATGCACTTGATACTCTGATGAGAGACAGCTGCCATGCTGCGGGCTGTCCCACAGAGAGCCACAGGCAGTAAAGGACTGAAGGAATTGAGGTCTTTTTTTTCAGCAACCTTTGAAGAAATGAATTCAACCAATAACTCGTGAGTGACCTTGGAAGTGGAGCCTCCCTGCTCAAGGAATTGTGTCTTGAAATGACTGCAGTCCTGGCCGATGCTTTAATTATACTGTTGTGATTACAGCCTTGCACTGCATTAGCATATTACCCCCAAATGTAGTGACTTCATATACATTTATTATTTCAGAAGCTTCTGTGGGTGAGGAATCTAGGTGAGTCTTAGCTGTGTTTTCTAGCTCAGGATCTAGTCCTATCAAGGCGGGACTGGGGAGGATCCACTTCCTAGCCTACTCACATGGTCTTCGGCAGAATTTAATTTTTCATGGGTTGTTGGACTGAGCCTCAGCTCCTCACAAGCCATTAGCTGAAGGCCTTCCTTGGTTCTTTGCCATGTGGGCCTCTCCATAGACTGTCTTACAATATGGCAGACTCATACATCCCAAGGAGCAAGTGAGAATGCAAGGGTACAAGCAAGAGGGAAGCCAGGGTCTTTTGTAACCTGATAACAGAAGTGACATCTCACCACTTTTTTTTTTTTTTATGGTACTAGGGGTGGAACCCAGGGGCCTTCTACCTCTGGGCTATACCCCCAGCCCTGTTTTATTTGGAAATAGGGTCTTGCTAAGTTACTGAGAGTCTCACTAAGTTGCTGAGGCTGACTTTGAACCTGTGGTCCTCCTGTCTCAGCCTCCCAAGTGCTGGGATTACAGGCATACATCACCATGACTGGCTTCTCACCACTTTTGCTGCATTCCATTCCTTAGAATTGTGTGTGTATGTGTGTGTGTGTGTGTGTGTGTGTGTGTGTATGTGTATGTGTGTGTGGTATTGGGGATTCAACCAGGATGTTCTACCTCTGAGCTACACCCCCGGCCCTATTTTATTTTTTTAGTTTGAAACAGGATCTCACTAAGTTGCAGAGGGCCTTGCTAAGTTGCTGGGGCTGGTCTCTAACTGCACTCTCCTGTCCAAGTACTGGGATTACAGGTGTGCGCCACCACACCTGGCTGTGTTAGAATTCTTTAGTCACTAGGTCCAGTCCATATTCAAAGAGAGGATATTGATTATATAATAGCATTAATACCAGGAAGCAATAATCACTGTATAGTATATCAGAGGCTGCCTCCCACAATGATGGTTATTAATTGCAATTTTTTTGTCCTCCCAAAGGGCTTTAGCCTCCTATTGGGGGGGGGGCTACAACCTTGTTCATAAGTGTTCAATAAATATTTATTGAATAAACAAAATGTTGTTTGCAAAGACTGTTAGAGGTTCCCGAACTGTAGTTTTGGTTAAGGCACTGATGATCTTCTCAATCAGTAACAGTGCAATGGGGGAAATAGCCAGTCCCTTTGACAATGATTCTAACCTTTTCTTTCTTTCTTTCTTTCTTTCTTTTTTTTTTTTTTTTGTGGGACTGGTGATTGAATCCAGGGGCATTCTACCTCTGAGCTACAGTCCCAGCCCTATTTCATTTTTCTCTTTTGAAACAGGATTTCACTAAGTTGCATTGGGCCTCACTGTAAGTCACTGAGGCTGGTGGTAAGCCTGTGATCCTCCTGTCTCAGGCTCCCAAGTACTGGAATTACAGGTATGCACCACTTCACCAAGCTTAAGATTCTAACCTTAAGTACCAAAACCTACTTTGCTTCATTGGATGTGGGAATTTGGGGCCAACCTGCACCAGTGTGCCATATGTGAAAGTGCCCAGCCGAGAATACACGAGAATGCTTAATGCAGTCCACATTCCACGCACCAAGCTGTGTGCTTCGGCACAGGGCTGTGCCAGCCCAGAGAAAGAAGCATCTTTTTGAAACTTATCAACTGATTCTTGTTTTGTAAGTAGCACAAAGGCCCAGTCAGTGGCAGTTTTCTAAGGAAGTGTCAGCACTCACTTCTTTCACCTGTTCTCCCTCCACAATGGGCTTGCAATGTCAACCTCCTCCGAGGTTGCTGGGAGGATGAAGTTCCATGTGGAGGAGGACTTTGAGAGCCCGAGAGGGAAGGTGCTACATAAATGCAGACAAATTCCATCAGCCCTATTAGACTGCCAGGAACACTCTCCGCACACTCAGCGATATCACCCTCTCCCTGAGTACTGGGTCTGACCTGACAATAGCAAACAAACAGCAAGCTGTGATCTGTTTTAATTCCAAATGAAAATCTACCCCAAATAGAGGCGAGAAGGAGAAAAGGCGGCACAGCAACAATGTGTGCTTTGGCTGCAGCCCCCGAGAAGCCTTGCTTCTGTTAACCTCAGCCCATCTCCCGCCCCGAAAGCTCAGCTCATTCCACTGGAATGGTTGTGTATCGAGGATAAGGATGTTGACAATAGGGTTTAAGCTGCATAAATAACTGCAAATTGCTGGTCGGCCCAGCAACTGCCAGAAAAAAGAAAAAAAGAAAAAAAAAAAGGAAGGGGATGATACGGGGAGCATAAGTTGTGGGGAGGGAAGGCCTGGGATGTGAGTAATGTGGAATCTGGCACCCAGCTTCTGGTGTAAAAGACGCTCTGACGAGGTGATCACAGGCCACCCACAATTGTCACACAGCCATAAGAAGTTACTTTGACAAGACATGTGGCGCACTTCAAATAGAGGACTCCAACCCACAAACGGTTAGTAATTTGTTATAGGAAAGTTCAGGCTTAATGAACGACTACTCGAATAACTGAAGGATAGGATGCATGTAACCTTCCAATTTTCGTTTTTATTTTCCATTCAATTTTGATGGTGGGGATGTATGGAGCGAGGGGAAAGGAGAGACATAAAAGTGGTTCAGAAGCACAAGGAAAAACATCGGTGAAGGTGCCGTTTTGTGCTCCCTGGTCCTCTTGTTTTCCCTTGGTGTAATTTTCACTGGTGTCTCTGACACTTTTCTTTCTTTCTTTTTCTGGTGGTGTCGAGAATTGAACCCAGGGGCATTCTGTCTCCAAGCCACACCCCAGTCCTATTTTATTTTTTATTTAGAAAAAAAAAAAAGAAATAGGGTCTCGCTAAGTTGCTGAGAGCCTTGCTAAGTTGCTTAGGCTGACTTCAAACCTGCAATCCTCCTGTCTCAGCCTCGTAAGGCCTAGGATATCAGGTATGTGCCACCATGTAAGGCTGTTAACATTTTTCTTAGGAACTCTTCCAGTGTATGCCACAGGATGCAGCCAACCTGAAAAAGATTAGGCCAACCAATATGTATTGCCTTAGGTCGTATATGTCATATATAAACTCATGATTCATCTTTCACTTCTGTCTCTGCTTCTTGTCCTTTCTGATCTATATGTTACTTCATTTTTCCATTTTCCCACCCACAATAATGGTCCCTTTACTTGAAATACATGGTCTTCCTCTTTCTCAAGATCTTCTCTGAATATTACCGACTCCAGAAGAGCGTTTTTTTTTTGGTACTGGGGCTTGAACTCAGGGGCATTCTACCTCCAAGCTATACCCCCAGCCCTATTTTGTATTCTTTATATCGAAACAGGGTCTCAGTAAGTTGTGGAGTGCCTCACTAGGTAGCTGAGGCTGGCCTCAAACCTGGATCCTCCGGTCTCAGCCTCCCAAATGCTGGGATTACAATCATGCGCCACCACACCCGGCTGAG
>PVLC010019828.1:0-30054 GCA_004027655.1 Graphiurus murinus
CCCCCCTTCCTCGGCCAGCGCCTCACTGGCTGGCTGGCAGGGTACAGAGAGCTCCAGCGGTCACTTAATGAGCTGGTCTGCTGGCCTGGCTGAAGATTTGCTCAGCTAGATTGGCGCGGGGACGGGGCGGGGGAGGTACAGCCGAGCTAAAAGCAGTACGACCTTGATGGATAATAATCAGAAGAGCTGGCCGGGAGGTTGTGCTAGGCTGCATCTTTCCTCCCTCCCCTCAAAACATATCAACCCAGCAAGGGCAGTCCGCAATTCTACCCGACTGGATGCCCTTACGTTGGCCCTGGGGCTGATGCATGGATATATCCTGCTGCGGCCCTCATCCTCTCTCTGATAAGTATGCTCAGGGAAGGCTGGAGCAATGAGACCTTGCTACTCAAAGTGTGGGCCACAGACCAACCACATTGCCATTGCCAAGCTAATTAGAAATGCAGAATCCCTCTGCCCTCCACCCCAAACCTACTACCTTAGAGTCTAGGTTTCTATAACACCCTCAGATGATGTCTATGTACACTGAAGTTTCAGAAGCACCACAATAAACACTTAAATCAGCAGATGTGAACCTATTTTAAGCCAGTTTCCTTGTGTGTGCTCACTAGCTTTACCAAGTCCCCAGACACACTCCTCCATTTGGGCCTTTGCTTTGGGGCCTGCCAGACCCTTCTTGACCTTTTCCCAGCCCCCAGTGCCTGATTAACTTAAGCCTCAGCTGTCAGCAGAGAAGTGGTCTCCAGCCTGGCTGCACATCGAAATCGAGTCAGTCATGGGAGGCTTTAAAAAAAACCTCGGATACCCAGCCAGACTCTGTCTCAGTCCAGTTAAATCAATCTGGTGTATGAGTGATTCACGTGCAGCCCAGGGGAGAGGTTCTGGTTCTCACTGAACTTTAGCACGTATCTGAGTCACTCACAGGACTTGATACAACAGAAGTTTCTATGCCTCTTCTCCAGAATTTCAGGTTTACTAGTCTGGCTTACCAGCCTTGAAAATTTTCATGTCTAATAATCTCCTGAGGTTTGCTGATGCTACGGATCTGGGTACCACACTTTGGGAACAAGTGACTTAGAAGTTCTTTCTCCAGAAAGCCGGGCGTGGTGGCGCACGCTTGTAATCCCAGCATTCGGGAGGCTGAGACTGGAGGATCAGGGTTCGCGGCCAGCCTCAGCTACCTAGTGAGGCACTCCGCAACTTAGTGAGACTCGGTTTCAAAATAAAGAATAAAAAACAGGGCTGGGGGTATAGCTTGGAGGTAGAATGCCCCTGAGTTCAATCCCCAGTACCGAAAAAAAAAAAAAAAAAAAAAGAAGTTCTTTCTCCAGAATGCTTTCCCTGACACACCTCTCCCTTTCCATCACCATAATGAAGCAGCTGTCCCTTCTATGTTTTCTCATAGCAAATTTTATTTTCAACTCCGCTACAAATTGCCTGATCACTTTAGGCTGTGAGTTCCACAAGAACTTCCCTACCTCATTCATCGATGGATTCCCAACATGACATATGTTCATGTCCTATGTAGATTCTTAATAAACATATGTTAAGCTGGGCATGGTGGCGCACGCTTGTAATCCCAGCATTTGGGAGGCTGAGACTGGAGGCTCCTGGTTCCCGGCCAGCCTCAGCTACTTAGTGAGGCCTTCTGCTACTTCGTGAGACCCTGTTTCAAAATAAAGAATAAAAAAAAAAATAGGGCTGGGGCTGTAGCTTGGAGGTAGAATGCCCCCAGGTTCCATCCCCAGTACCACAAAATAAATAAATAAATAAATAAATAAATAAATAAATAAATAAATAAGTAAATAAATAAATAAATAAATAAATTTTAATGAATACATGTACATATGGGAAAGTGTTTTTAAAAATGTTTCCCTTTCTAACTCTGTTTCCATCTATCTCTGTGCCTGCCTGTCTGTCTGTCTATATCTACTTGCCTCACGACCCAATTCCTTCTTATTCAGGAAACCCCAATGAAATCAGCAAGTCCACAGATCTGATTAAAGGGGAGCAATGGGTATATTAAGCTCCAGGTTCCATTCAGGCGATGAGCTCTGTGGAAACTGCAGATCCTATCTGCTTTCTTTGCTGACTTCAGTAATTTAAAGCCACCCAGGTAAAACAAGTGTTTCATCAACCTTTAAATCTGTGAAGGTGCACATAATTCAAACAACATTACTGAGAAAAATTCCTGGGAATCCCTGCCTCTCTGACTTCACTGGGGAATTTAGTGATAGTTATATAATATTTGTTTGCTCCTCTTACCTTTGATTATAAACATTCTGGGTAGATATTACATAGCCATGAAATTTTTAAAATTTTAGTTCCCATCTGCCATGTAACTTAACATGTTCTTTTGTTCAGAAGATTAGGTTGCCAACTTCTTTGGGAGGCCATTATTCTGCATAGCATCCAACCCATGCTCCAAGTTATTTGGGGACTATCAGCTTTTCATTCTTAAGGGGTTTTTGTTTTATTTTGTTTTGCAATTTCATAGCATACAGACACCTAGAGCCTTTAATTTTACATAAGATATTGTCAACTAGGACTAAACAGAGGAATCATCTGGAAGGCTATGAAAAATACTCATGCGCCAAGCTCCATGTCCAGAAGTTCTGAATTGAGAGGTCTGGAGAGGGGCCCAGGCAGTGCTCTGTGGGGCGAGTCAGAGTTGGGAATCACTACTGATGTTACATAAATTTTCAGTCCCTGCCACCCAGGTACAAACCCCAGACTCTACTTTGTTATTTTCTTTCACCCCTTGTGACCACATAGACCCCAGTGCAATGTTTTCACCCTTTGAAAAGGCTGCCTCCCACTTTCTTTCTATTCTAAGCACCACCATCATATTTCAAGTATTTGAATCTGAACCTGATGTTCACTCCTTCTCTTCAGAGTCCTTTGCTCTTGTCCACAGAACAACCCCCTTTCTTCTACTCTTATCTTTACTCTCTGGTTTCTTGGTTCCTGGAATCCTCTCATTTGAGACCTGGATCTGAGTGTCTTTTATCTTGTAATTAATTATCTTGATTAGATAATAGAATGCTTGTTATAAACTGAATGTTTGCATCACCTCAAAATTCCTATGTTGATGCCTCAACCCTCCCTCCATGCGATCATAACAGGAGGTGGGCTTGCAGGTGTACTCCCCCACTCCCATGCCTGGCTCCATCCCTTCATTTTACTGAGAAGCCATCAAGTCCCACAGTAGTTCAGCATCCTACCCTGGCTCCCAGAGCCTCTTAGAAGCAGAGCTGGGACAGAAACTCAGCTCTCTTTCATTCCTTCCTTCAGCATCTATGGATCATTGACAAAGTCAGGTAGACATTGTGACTAACCCAAGATGCACGAGGCATGACCCCCGCCTCCGCGGAGCTCACAGGCTAGTCACCATAATATAAAGGATAAGTGCTGTGACTGAGAAATGTGTCAGGTATGGTACTCTGATCTTTGCTCTATGTGGTAGATGAAATATGTCTACAATTCTTTGACATGCCTCCTAATGAGAGGTAGGGTTTATACTTCCTCTCCTTAAATCTAGGAGAGTTCCATGAGTTCATGAGCAATAAATATAGCAGAAGTTATATCATGCCTATTTCTGACCAGACCTTAAGTGATTGGCAGTGTCCCTCTTTGTCTTTTGTAACACATGCTTTTGGAGCCTAGCCATGCTATGAGGAAGCCCAAGCAGCTAAAAGGAGTGGCCACACAGACAGGAACTAAGGGCCCTGGCTAGTAGCCCAGCTGCCATCCATGTTGGTGAGCTATCTTAGAAATAAATTCTGCAGCCCAGGCAAGTATCCTAGCTAATGTCATGTAGAGCAGAGTTAAACTGTCCCTGCTGAGTTATGCCCAAATTCCTGACTCATAAAATTATGGGATAAAATAAAATGATTGTATTATAAGCCATTAAATTTCTGGGTGATTTGATATACAGTAACAGATAATCAGATTACCTGTCATTTACAAGCTAAGAAACTTTGGGAAAATTTTCCTTTCTTTTTTTATTATGCTTTTATTGGTGCATTGTAATTATACATCATAATGAGATTCAAGGTGATACATGAATACATGCACACAGTACTTGGTGTATTTCCTTCATATCTCTTCCTCCCCTTTCATTCCTCCCCATACATGTTTATGAGATTGATAGTGATACCTTCATGTATGGACTTAACCTTATTTGAATTGTTTCTTTCCTCAAGATTTGTTTCCCCCTCCCCCTTCCTTCCCCAAATCCCCTTCCTCTATTCTACTGGTCTCTCTCCTCATTTATCCGAAGTCCCTTTTGTTTCCTGTTTTTCCTCTAGCTTCTACATATGAAAGAAAACATACAACCCTTGACTTTTTGAGACTGAATAATCTCACTTCACATAGTATTCTCTAGTTTCACCCATTTTCCTGCACATGACATAATTTCTTTATGGCTGAGTAAAATTCCATTGAGTATATATACCACGTTTTCTTTATCCATTTGTTTGTTGATGGACACCTAGGTTGGTTCTATACCTTGGCTCTTGTGAATTGTGCTGCTCTAAACATGGATATGCATGTGTCACTATAGTTTTCTGATTTTAATTATTTTGGAAAGATACTGAGGAGCGGTATAGCTGGGTCATATTGTAGTTCCATTCCTAGTCTTTTGAGGAACCTCCATACTGATCTCCCATAACAGTTTTAGTAATTTGCAAACTTTCCTTTCTCAGCTTCAGTATTTTCATTTATAAAAATAGTAAGTCTTCCCTCTTATAGTTATTGTAGGCTAAATGCAGTAACATATGTAACATGCCCCGTTCCTAACCAGTAGCTGCCATTATTGTCATCACCAAAAGTCTATTAAGGAGAGGAGCAACTTAACACAGTAGCTTCAAGTAGAAGTAAGGGTCTCCAAGCCGGGCGTAGTGGCACACGCTTGTAATCCCAGCATTTGGGAGGCTGAGACCGGAGGATCCAGGTTCGCGTCCAGCCTCAGCTACTTAGTGAGGCACTCCGCAACTTAGTGAGATCCTGTTTCAAAATAAAGAATAAAAAATAGGGCTGGGGGTATAGCTCAGAGGTAGAATGCCTCTGAGTTCAATCCCCAGTACCGCAAAAAATAAAATAAAAAAATAAATAAAAAGAAGTAAGGGTCTCCAGGTTCTCTTGGGCAGTTGTGGATGATGGATCATCAGTCATTAAAATTTGAAATGTAATGATTATAGTATGTCTATCCTATGCAAAATAACACCTAATATAATACTCTTTTGGCAACTTGAGCATCCTACGGTAAGAGACATGTTTTAGAGAAAGGCACAGCAAATATTTCTCAGCAGTATTACATCCACCTGTACTGATCACTGGTGAATTTTAAGTTCCTTAGGATTTGTGTGTTTTACATTCCCACATTCCCACTCCTCACTGCCCTGGGTCCCTGGATCTTTCCTTTGCAGGCTGTCATAGGACACTGTACCTCTGTACCCACCTCAACGTGCTCTGTCAATGCCACTATGGCAGCATCTGAAGCTTTTCTGGTCACAGCCAGCTCACCTAGCACACACACACCAGCACAATATCAGAATAAACTACCTGGCTGTCTGCTTTTGGGCAGGCCAGTCGAGTTCTCTGATCATCTGTCTTCTCATCCATGAAATGGGAAAAAATATCTGCCCTAGTTTCCTTACAGAATTGACATAAATGCTAACATCCCTATGTATATCGGGAAAATGTTAACAATGAAAAGGAGAATAATGAAAAAAAACCTCATTGGTTAAATAAAATAACTGACATATGCCATCCGTTGAAAATGAAATGTAACTGGCATGGCAACTACTGAGTCACCATTGGGACATGTCCCCATACCAGATGTTTCTTTGCAGAAAGCTATCAGTTCCCTCCAGACCACAATTCCAACCCAGGTGACATGCCTAGAGCCCAAATACTAAACTGTCACTCAGTTTCACATCTCTGCCCATTTGTTGCAACATGCTGTCCAGAAGCTCACCTGAAAAGGAAAACACAGAAACTGGAGAAGAAATAGGGTACACTTTCTTTTTGTTATACCCGTGTGACAGATAATGGTCACCTTGGTGCAGGCATGCTAAATGCTTTTAGACTATTTCTTGTGACAAGCAATCCTTAAGAAACTGTATCTCCTATTCGAACTAGATTTAAAAGCATTTCAAACTTGTTTCAAGGATGAAAGACAGAAACAGGACTAACAGGTATTAGCTGGTACTCTATTTAGTGTTTGTTTGTTTGCTTGCTTGCTTGCTTGCTTGCTTGCTTGAAGTGTGTGTGGTACTGGGGATGGAACCCAAGGGCACTTTACCTCTGAACTACTACCCAGGTCTTCTTCAGTTTTTTTTTTTTTTTTTTGAAACAGGGTGCTGCTATATTGCTGAGGGCCTTGTTAAGTTGCTGAGGCTCTGGCCTCAGACCTGTGATCCTCCTGTCTCAGCCTCCCAAGCACTAGGATTTCAGCTGGGTGCCACTATGCCTGCCTCTCTATTTAGCTTTTATTTTATTTATTTATTTACTTTTTGCAGTACTGGGGATTGAGCTCAGGGGCATTCTACCTCCGAGCTACACCCCAAGTCCTATTTTTATTCTTTATTTTGAAATAGGGTCTTACTAAGTTGCAGAGAGCCTCACTAAGTAGCTGAGGCTGGCTGCGAACCTGGATTGTCCTGTCTCAGCCTCCCAAGTACTGGGATTACAAGCGTGTGCCACCATGCCCAACCTTCTATTTAGCTTTCAACAATTAAATGCCTGCCTGAATGTTCAGATATTACCCGTTTTGACAAATCATAGCAAAAGAAATTTACTTTTTAAAATGTGTTTTGGTAAAGAAATCCAAAAAAATTTAAGGTAGGCTTTGTAAGACATGTTTGTTAAAAGAAGAAGGAAGAGAAAGAGGAGCAGGAGGAGGAGGAAGAGGACCCACATAGCTGTTACTCTCTCTTAACTCTGTTAAGGACGAAGAAAGAGGAGCTATTGTGATTTCCAGTGCGTGGTAGGACCTGGCTCACTTGGGAGAATATCCAGAGCATCAAATGCCCAGGCTCTGAGCAGGGTATGTACCACTTGCGTCATTTCTGGGAACCACAGACATCTTGTAGAGCAATGAATTTAATTTGCAAGGACAGCAGAGGAGAGGGGACATACTCTGGCTCTATGAGTCATCAGGATAATGAGGCAATGGCTGCCACCTGCAGACCTTCAGCCTGTTGAAAGGTGAGGGGGATGGCCTTTCAAACTCTTCTTCCTCTTGAACTATATTCTTAAGGCCAAGTGGTTCCAATTTTACACACTCTCCTCCTGCAGAAAGACATCTCAATTCCCTTCAAAACAACCCAGCATATTTTACAATTATGGTATGCTATGGTTTGGATATGGTTTGAATGTGTTTCCCAAAGCCTCCTGCATTGGAAGCTTGGTTCCCCAGCGTGGGGGAAAGAAGAGGAGGCATAATGTTGATGAGGTGAGGCGGGGGGAGGTAGTTCATTTGGGGCATAATCCTCAGAGGGAACTCACATTGTCACAGCATGAATTAGTTCCCGTGAGAACAAGTTACTATAAAAGAGTAAGACTCGATGGTCTCTTATGCACATGCTCCCACCACTGTGATACTCTTCGCCACAAGTTTCTCACCAGGGCTCAGCAGAAGCCTGCACAGTGTTCTTGGACCTACAAAACTATGAGCTAAATAAACCTCTTTTCTTTATAAGTATTCACCTAAGGTATTTTGTCATAGCAACAGAAAATAGACTAATACCCAGTACCAAATTTAATTAATGGTCTTCACATGCATTTCTACTAGGAAAGTATTTGGCAAAGAGGGTGAAATGTTAATAGCTTCTAGCTCCTAAGGATCCCTCATCCTTGCAAAAACCTATATGGTACAAAACAATGGAACTACCACTGGTCATATTTTGGAGACAAAGAAACTGAGTCCCTTGATTATTTATTGATATACCCGAAAATTAAAATCCAGACTCTGGATTTCAAAGTCCAAGCCTTTTTCATTAAAAAAGCTAATGCTTATTGAACAGTTGCTTTGCACAAAATAGCATTTGCTTTGCACAAAATAGCATTTTAATATTTTTACATGAATTAATAACATTTAGTCCTCATAACAAATGTGTAAAGAATTATTCTAATGTTCAACATATGCAAACTGAGGCACAAAGATGCAATTTACACATAATTTTTCTAGCTGTAAGTAGCCAAACCAGAATTCCAATTCGGATGACAGGGTCTAGAGCCAAATTACTAAAGTATTGCACATTGCTACCTGTGCATTGCCACACACTGATGCGTAGCTCACCTGAAAAGGTAAACACAGAGACTGGAGAAGAGATAAGGACACAGTCTATTTCTCTTTCAAATGCTCTTCCAGCTGATCTCTCCTCCACTGCCCCAGGACTGCTTCACCACATAGACCACACACCTGCTGTTTGCAGAAGCACCAAAGAAACCACCAGAAGGAAAAGAGTTAAAGTCTCAGAAGCACAAGTATCATAAGTCACTTCACATTACTTACATAGATTATGGCTCAGTAAACAGTTGCTTTTTTCCCACAATGTATTCTTTTACCCAGCCCCAATCCTTTTCCCTCCTTCCCCACTCCCCCTTGTTCCATCTCTCATAAGTTGGAAAGTACCAGGCAGTGATGACCCAAAGCTTAAGTTTTAGTCCCTTGAATAGTGATTTTAGTATCTCCAGGTCTGTGTTCTAGCAAAAAGGGGACTCAAGTGTGAGTTCCCAACCTTAAAATTCTGATTACAAAATTGAGTCACATTGTCATTAGATCCATAAGGAATATGAAAAAGCATGAAGGGAAATTAAGTCTTATTTTCCATAAAAGTCTTTTAATATCTTTGTAGCTTTAGATGAGATGTTTGTGTAAAACTCAGAGGGATTATGTTTAAATGGCATATAAATGTTTACCTGCAAAAATAAATCAAGTATTTTAAAGAACATCAGTTTAAAGCTCAGTAATTAAGAGATGTAAATTGACAAGTTTAGAAACAGAAAAATGAGCAGAGAAGGATTTGTGGAATTTATCTGATTTCTTATGCTTCAAATGCTGATGTCCTCAGAGGAATTATCTAATCATGAGAGGAAATCTGGAAAAAAAGAAAACTAGGATTTCAGTTTGAAGGATGCTACTAAATTGTTTAAGAAATCATTGATCTCTCTTCTCATATAATGGGGATATTTCACTAAGAAAAAAAGGAATTCAGCACTTAATGTGTTTTCAATATTACACAGAAAGTAGTAAGACAGAAATGGATTACTTTTTAGTCTCACAACTCATTGATTTCAATGAATGCAAAGTATTATTTGCTCTATATTTCCCTACTCTAAATCTCTGAATCATAAAACCACTGAGTTCCAGAAATAAAGGATAAAGTACACCCAACTCCATTAACACGATGTCATGGTGTTTGGCGGCAGCATCTGTCTTTGGTGCCATATTTTCTCAGCCTGGGCTTCACAACAAAGAATTAGCTTCCCATTGAACTCCCTCTGTCAAAGTCTCCCCACCCACCCAGGAGTCTCGCTGCCTGGAATTAAGTCCCCTTCGAAATGCTGCCCTCTGAGTACTTCCATCTCCTCAAAAGGATTCATTCACATAAATTTAAGTTTGGAACAGATCCCACCTCTTCTGGCTTCCAGATTCTTTCTCCCCTTCCCCCTACCCACTATTTTACTTTCTTTGAATGAAAAAAAAAAAAAATCTAAAACTCAGCAATTGGAAAAAGCCATTCTATTACCACCCAAACTGCAATCCCAATTTGGTCACTTGCTGAATTAACAATAAATGCACAAAGATCCATTTCTCCCAATAATTTAGATAGTCTGAAAACTTTATCGATGTACAAACCACAAGAGGAAAGCCATTGGTTTGGGGGGAAATGTTGCTGAAATCGCTAAAACCATCCCATAACAATTGGCAGCTTTGAAGACAGCAAATGGTTTCTGTTGAAAGCTGTCACATCCACCAGATGTCAGTTTCAGGTTATAAGTCTTCATGTCTTCTCTCTCATGTAGTTCCAGAGGATGGGGCTTTGGCCTTGCTCTTCTGTATCCAGCACAGAGTTCTTTCCAGATAAGGCCTCAAATAACTATAATAACAAGTATTTCTCAACTACTGTGTAGCTAAAGCCTTCAAGAGAGGCTCATTAACCAGATTGAAATAGAAAGATTTGCAGGTATTTTTGAAATGTTTTCTTAGGTTTTTACCATTGGGTCAAAAGGAGGTTTTTAATTGCATTTTTTTTTAAAGCTAGAAGACAAAAAGATATTTTTAAATAATCTCAAATATAATCTGCTAATTGTCATTTGAATTCCTCAAATATTTGAACATGCAAGTATTCAACACTGAATAATTAATACTGAGGTAGACAGTTGAACTTTGCACACAGCAAAGGCAGCTTGAGGTAGAAAAAACTGGTGAGGGTAGAAGGGTGCAGATGCAGGAAACCTGGATTCTTTCTCTGTGTGACAAGGAAACCTAGTAATGCCTGAGAGTCCCTGGAAGCTCTGGAAAGTGACAACACTAAATATGAGAGTCACCTAGAAAAAGGAAGAAAGAATCAATGATTTTTTTAAGAATCATTTTTTTTAACCTTCAGAAACATGTCCATGGCAAATACATATAAGTAGGGATAACATTTCTTAAGCTTCTATTACATCCCAGGCACTATGCTAGGCACCAGAGATGCACACATCATGTAGTCTCATAGAGACTTTGAGTAGAGGGAGATGGACACTGGGTTCAGAATGCAATACTCCAAAATATAACCCCTTGGAAATCGAGAAAACAACAAAAGCATGAAGGCCTCTCTGACCTCTTCTTTTCCATTGAGAACCAAATTACAGCCTACATAAAAATACCATCTTAGTATTACATACAGTCTGTGGAAGCTCAATCAAATGCTTCTTGTAAGGGAGTTTAGCTCCCATTGACAGGGTATTTTGATTCCTCTGCTAGGCAGGTGAATTGGCTTCATAGAACCATTGAACTTCAAGGCTTACACCTTGAATTCGATCTTCTCCCTCTAAAACACACATACACACTCTCATTCTACTGATGAGAAATTGAGGCTTCTCTACACAACACACAATTAGCTAGAGGCAAAGTGACCACTCCTATACTTTCAACAGATAGAATATTGGTATTCTTCCATATTGGAATTTCTTAAGAGTTACTCCTTGTGGATCCTTACAGGAAAGACCTACAAGGAGTGTGAGGACCGATGGAGAACCACCCCCACTCCCCGCCCCAGCTAAGTCAGCAAATCACGTTGTGAAGTAGAAATGAGATAGAAGAGGCCATCAGATTTCTTGCATAGCCCAGTGGCAAAGAAAGACCCAGAATTCTAGAGGCCTTGACTCTCCAAGTGCCCTTTCATTTTGCTGAACTGACTCTGACTCTCCTTCTTTGACAATTTCTCATAGCACTATAGCTTCCTGCAACTAGAACACTCAGTGGCCTTTTACTCCACTGCACCACAAGAGACACAATTCCATTAACAGAGAAACAACTTACTTGCTACTGGAGTGGGAGTGGGGGTCAAGGGCAGAAGAGCCCCCCCCCCCCCACTGCCGTGGGCTTTAATGGAGTGTAGGGGATGATTGGGGAAAGTTAGATAAAGGACTCTGGGAGATTCTGATCACTCTCTCCCCTCCTTCACAGTGTGTTGCCAAATTTGATGTTTCTTGTGGATCAACAACATGTGCCAAGACAATTATTTGAAAGGTTTTTCTGAATAACAATTCCCAAAGTGCAGACACTCTTTAGAATTATCACATCATCATGCCAAGTCTTTGCAAAATTTGTTGTCCTTAATGGACCATATTGTCCTTAAGCGATCGATCATCCTGACCTGGTTGTATACAAAATACAGGCCAGTGCACCTAAAATTGTTTTCAACTTCTAAACAAGCTAGAGAAAAGAAAAGTCTGCTTCCAGCAGGCTTGTAGATTTTGAGGTGAAAATAATGAATGCTTATAAACTATTGGGACTGGAGACTTTATACCTTTTCCTATAGTGGGCTACTGCATGTTTAATCATTGGTCTCAGAAGAAGGGCGAAAGCTCTGACTTGTAGAACTTGCTGATTTCCATGGTGTATATACTCTCACTGGAGCCAGCTGTAAGATACCAGCGTGACATCAATGAACAGAAGGCAGGGAAGAGATGCAGACCCCTGGCTCTCATGAGCTGCTACGAGTCACCTCCGGCACACATTTCCCCTTTCCAAAAGTATATATGAAAAGTATTTAAAATGTGCCTACCATCTGATTCATAAGGCCTATGTTAGAAACATATTATAAAAAAAAATAGCCAGGCATGGTGGTGCATGCTTGTAATCTCAGTACAGAGGAGGCTGAGACCGGAGGATCCGTGTTCACCACGGCCAGCCTCAGCTACTTAGTGAGGCCCTCTGCAGCTTAGTGAGACCCTTTTTCAAAATAAAGAATAAAAAAATAGGGCTGGGGGTGTCCCCAGTACCACACACACACACACACACAAAAAAAAAAAAAGTCCAAAAAGTGTGAAAAGACATATTGGCAAAAACATTTGCTACAAGGACATTTATAACATCACATTTTAAAAAACAACACCTCATTGCTCATAAATACAGGAATAGGGCTCCACTTTGTTTACTTCTTCCTCCCTGCCACCACCCCTGCCCCCGCCCCCGCCCCCCGCAACCTCTGGCAAACACTGACCTTTTCACTATCTCTATAATTTCGCCTTTCCCAGAATACTATATGGCTGGAAGCATAGTCTATATTCTTCCCAAACTTATTTCGCTTAGTGATATGAATGTAAATTTCCTCCCTGTCTTTTTATGGCTTACTAGTATATTACTTTTGATCACTGAAAGGTGGGCAAGTATTTTAAATTCATTGAATCTAATTTTCTCATTTGTAATAGAATATATTCAATGAAGAGAGAGAGAGAGAGAGAGAGAGAGAGAGAGAGAGAGAGTGTGTGTGTGTGTGTGTGTGTGTGTGTGTGTGTGTGTGTTTAAAGTTTGAGGCATGTGACACCTAGTTAATAAATATTATTCCCTTTTTTCACTAATTTGGATATGGACAGGGTGGCAGGTTGAACAGTGCCCCCACCCCCATCCTACCAAAGATGTCAGCATCCTAGTCCCTGTGAATGTGTTCCCTCGAGTAGAAGAAGGGATTGTGCAAATATGCTCAACTATCTTGAGATGGGAAATTATCCTGTATTATCTGGTGGGCCCAATGTGAACATAAGAGTCCCGATAAGAAGGAGATATGAAGGTGATGTGGGAACAGAATCAGAAGTCAGAGTGATGTGTCCATGTGCCAAGGAATGTGGGCAACCTCTAGAAGCTGGGAAAGAAAAGGGAAAGGATTAGGTGGCTTCTCTCCAAAACCCTCCAGAAGCAATACACCTCTGCTGACACTTTGATTTTGGCCTCTTAAGACCCATGACAGACTTCCGACCTCCAGAACTGAAAGGTAACCAATGTGTGTGTGTGTGTGTGTGTGTGTGTGTGTGTGTGTGTGTGTGTGTGTGTTTTAAGCCACTAAGCATGTTTTAAATATTTACTCCAACAACAGGAAACAAATACAAGTGATAAGCTTCATCATTCCCCTTCATTCCCTTCCCACATATAGAGACTAGAAACTGGAAAACTACATTTTCTAGAACCTCTTACAGCCAGGGTTCTGATCACTGACTTAGCCCCATTTAGGTTTACTTGTGAAAGTTTGGGAAAGAGGAAGTGAGATAGAGGTGATTGTTCTGTTGCTTTGGGCTGAATTTCACCGGAAAACAAATTTATGGAGATCTATTTCTGCAGCAACATTCCAGCAGGGTGCTTTCAGCTCCCAGTTTCACAGGAGTCGAGAGGCAGCAGAGGAAGAGGCGATGGGGATTCACAGTCCCACATCTGCCTTCTGATTTCCCACCTTCAAGGAAGAATTCTCCCCGCTAGTACACTCTGCAGTGTCCTGGGGGCGGGGGGAGGGATCTCAATTTAGCCCACGCTCCACCAACACTTCCACTGATTTCCTATGCAGCTAATTCTCTGCATTAAACCTCTCTCTGCTGAAAATAACTAGTGTTATTTCTCTTTGGTAGCACAGAACCCTGATTGATGTATCCTCTATTCTTACACCATCCCAAGGGAAGCCAAAGTTCTCAGCTGGGAATCCTTGGTTCCCAGAGATGCTCATCAACTGCCAGACAGGTATACCAACCCCACTACTGTCTCATGACCGAACAATTTTTCCAGAATGAAGAACAATTTTTCCTCATATCATTGTATTACATTCCTTTTTCACCTTTTATTCATGTTTCTTCCCAATTTTGAATTTTCTTTTCTGGTTTTGTTGTTTTGTTTTGTTTTTGGTTGCTGGGAATTGAACCCAGGGGCATTCTACCTCTGAACCAACACAGCCCTATTTTATTCTTATTTGGAAGCAGAATCTTGCTAGGTTGCTGAGAGCCTTTCTAAGCTGTTGAGGCTGGCCATGGACCTGCAATCCTTCTGTCTCAGCCTCTCAAATCCTGGGATTACAGGCATGCACTACCATGCCCAGCTGAGTTTTCCTCTTAAATTGAATCAATATGTGAGTGTAATATTGGGGGGTCCAGGAAGTATGAATTGCTTTTAAAAGTTTAAAGACACTGTCCCAGCCCTATGAAAAGAAATTTTTAAATTACTCACACTAAAAAAGAAATATGTGATTGGTAGATTCCAAGAACAAAGAACATTTGTTACTGCACTCATAAAGAGAGATGACATCTTAAAAGTTTAAAAACAAGGTTTTAGCAACTTACTTGTATTGATTTGGATCTGCAATTCTGAAAGATACTCTTTTTCTATACAACTCTCCGAGACTATGTAAATGCTCCCTCAAAATGCATAGCAACTGCAATTGTCAACACAAGTTTCCAGATTTCCCGGAAATCATTTTGAATTAAAAAAAAAAATTTTTCGGTACTGAGAATTGAACCCAGGGGCCCTCTAACTCCAACCTACAACCCCAGTCCTTTTTATTTTTTATTTTGAATCAGGATTTCACTAAGTTGCTGAGGCTAACCTCAAAGCTGTGATCCTCCTGTCTCAGCCTCTGAAGTGCTGGGATTACAGACATGCACCACTAGGCCTGGAAGATTAAAATAATAATAATCCACTTATCTCATACTATTTTTTATACTGGGGATTGAACCCTGGGGCTTTCTACCTCTAAGCTACACCCCTAACCCCATTTTATTTTGCATTTTGAAACAGAGTCTCACTAAGTTGCTGAGGGCCTCACTAAGCTGCTGAGGCTGGTTGTGATCCTGCAATTCTCCTATCTCGGCCTCCCACCACGTATTGGGATTACAGGCATGCGCCACTATGCCCAGCTCAGACACTTTTTTTCTTCTTGCAGTATTGGGGATGGAAGCCAGGGGCATTCTACCTCCGAGCTATACCCCCAGTCCTGTTTTTCTTTTTTTTTTTTTAATTCTTTATTTTGAAACAGGGTCTCACTAAGTTGCGGAGGGCCTCACTAAGTAGCTGAGGCTGGCCACGAACCCGGATCCTCCTGTCTCAACCTCCCACGTACTGGGATTACAAGCACGTGCCATCACGCCCAGCAGCTCAGACTTCTTTTTTTTATTATTTTTTTATATAATAATTGGTGCATTGTAATCATACATCTTTGTTAGGTACAAGCTGATAAAGGCATATATGCACACATTTCTCATTTAACTCCTTCCCCACCAATTCCCACCCCACTCCCTCACCTTCCCTCCTTCTCAAGTTCAGTTTAATGATTGACCTTGATATATTTGTGAAAGTACATCATGTGCATTAGGGAGCTCAGACTTCTTAAAGAATGGATTGTCACACTTCCTAAGTATACTACAGAAGAATAAGTGGTAGGAAAATCATGATCACTAGAATTAACGAACTTAAAGTGATTTGTGAACTAAGTTCCATAAAACCTATGCTGTCTTTCAGAGCTCCATCCTGGTCTGGACTTTCTAACCAGAGTTCTACTTCCTCGTTTTTAAGGGACTTATACAATACTCAGCAAAATTTTCCCAAACAGAGCCAGATAATCAATGTCTTAGGCTTCGCAGGCCGTATGATCTCTGTCTCAACTACTCAGTTCTGCCCTCGTAGGACAAAAGCAGTTGACGATGCATAACAAATAAGCATGGCTGTGCTCCAATAAAACTATCTGTTGACACCGAAGTGTAGATGTGGCACGATTTTCAAGTGTCACAAAATACAACCCTTCTGTTGACTTTTTGCCAGCCACTTTTAGGTGTAAATGCCTTCTTAGACGCAGGGCAGAGGAACACAGGCAGCATGCTCCATTTAGCTTCCAGGCCGTAGCTTGTCAATCCCTCCTGTAAACCTAGTCCTGCCACCTCCAACTTACCCTAAAATTCTCACTATGCTAAATATGTGGTTACATAGCCAGGTTGGAGGTGTGTGTTAGTCAACTATGCATCACTGTGACTGAGATGCCTGACAAGAGCAACTTAGAGGAGGAAATGTTTATTTGGCCTCATAGTTTTGGGGGTTCAGTTCATGGTGGGCAACTCCAAGGCAGAAGCCTCACAGCAGCAGGGCTTGACAGAGGAAAGCTGCTCAGTTTGTGGCAGCTGGGAAGCAGGGAGAGAGAAGTGAAGAGGAAAAGAGAAGGATCCAGGGATAAAAAATACAGTTCCAAAGGCATGCCCTCAGCGTCCTACTTCCCCCAACCAAGCCCCACCTGCTAACATTTCCTGATTCGATCATTGACTAAAAGTCCCACCTGTAAACCTTGCTGCATTGGGGTCCATGCTTTCAACCCATGAGCTTGCAGGGGGAGGGGGAATTCCAGATCCAACATTACAACATGTTTGGGAGAGGAGAGATGATTTTGCCTTTGTCTTTTCTACCTCCTGACTGTCACCTACCCTTCTAGTTCTGTCTCTGCCTCCTTCTATCCCCAAACTGGCCTCCAAATGTCAGTAACTGACCTCTAGTCCTGCCTCTCCCCAAATAGTTCAGGAAGCTGCAGACTTCTAGGCTTTGCTTGTGCCCGCCAGCAAGTACAAGCTCTCCCATATTTCTGCCTCATAGATTTTTTGCTCATCCTTTAGTTCAATGTCATCTTTTTTCTTTCTCCAGAAAAGCAAAGTGAGGACACTGGCTGGCACATAGGTGACATGCACGGAATTAGTAACTGAGCCCACAGTCCCAGGCGGGGCACGCCAATAGTGGGCAAGGGGGCGTTGGCCTGATATGGGGCGTGCCAACCACCAAGTGACAAGGACAGAAGCAGAGAGTGAGGACAAGCAACTTCCTTCTCCATACTGCCAGAGCTGGCCCCGTCCAGAGGAATGAGCATCACCCATCTGAACAAGCAGATGTTTCCTGATGCTGAATCTGCGGGCCACGTGCTACTGCTTGGAGCAGTTGCTGGCTCAGTCTCTGCTTGGCATATACCTGACTGAGTCCCCATTGTGCTTTCATGAGAGAGCTTAACAGAGATAGCCTTTAACAAATATAAATTTTTAAAAAAATTCTTTGTTTTAAAGAAAGCTAAAATGAACTTTGAGACTATAAAGAATTTTCTCATAATTAATAAGCTTCAAGAAAGTGAAAGAAATGGAAAGATTGGGTTTTAGGAAGGAGACTGAAAGGGCAAATTGAAAACAAATAGCAGTGTTGCTGTCTTTTTAATTTTTTTTAAAAATATACCTCTGAGCTACATTCCCAGCCCTTTTTTTTTTTTTTTTTTTGATGAGGGTTTCAATAAATTTCTAAGGCTGGCCTTGAACCTGCAATCTTCCTGTCTCAGCCTCCTATGTACTGGTGGCACATGGTGTCACACACTTGTAATCCCAGTACTTGGGAGGCTGAAACAGGAGGATTACAGGTTGGTGGCCAGCCTCAGCTACCTCGTGAAACCCTCTACAATTTAGTGAGACCTTGTTTCAAAATAAAGAATAAAATTAGGGCTGGGGGTGTAGCTCGGAGGTAGAATGCCCCTGGATTCAATCACCAATACGGAAAAAAAAAAAGGTGTGCCACCACCATGCCCACCTCTTTTTAAAGGCAGTCTGACATAATCATAAAAAGAATATGAGTAACAGCTTTGTTATGTCAACCTAGGCCATCTTTATCTGACCACTTTGTTAATTAAAAGTAAAATTCCAGAATCCTAAAATTTTAAGTGTACTAGAGAGTTTCAGATGCTCTAGCATCATACAAATGTCAGCTTTTTGTTTTTACCCAAATTTTACTAACATTTCCTAAAAACAAATATTGATCAGAGCCTAAGTTTGCTGACTGTGTTTCCATCCTGCTCTCTTTCCCTCAATTTCATCCATATTCTCGTCACAAAACACCTGTGGAGCCTAGCTCCTTGCATTTCTCCCACTATAAGTACTTAAAGATTATTATAAGATGAGACAATGTCAAAAAGTTTCACATAGCCGAGCATGGTGGCGTACGCTTGTAATCCCAGTACTTGGGAGGCTGAGACCAGATGATCCAGGTTCATGGCCAGCCTCAGTTTACTTAGTGAGGCCCTCCAAAACTTAGTGAGACCCTGATTCAAAATAAAGAATAAAAAAATAAGACTGGGGGTGTAGCTCAGGGGTAGAAAGTCCCTGAGTTCAATTACCAGTATCGCAAAAAAAAAAAAAAAAAGTTTTGCATTTATATCCTGCTTTGGTAGCATTGTAGTTTGCACTTACTCTCAAAGATTTTCAGCCAACTTCTGATGTAAATCTAATCATTTGGCCATTAATGATCATTTGTGTCACACCTGAGAAACAATTCTGGTCTGTGTTGTTTATTAAAAGCGATCAAAATACGCCATTGTGGTCTTAATTACAATATTTACTTGGATGGCCTTATTTATCCTCAAGAAGAAATAATGTCAGGCAGCTGCTAGAACTTCCATGCCAGACATGTGAGAAACAGGAAGCCCCAGTTCAGTGGGTTGATATGCTTGAGAGAAACAGTCACCCCATGCTCATAGAGTGCTTTGTTGCTAACAGTGACAAAACCTTGCAGTCAATTCATTGCCCTCTCACCTATACACAGCGGGTTAAATGAGACACAAAGGAGTTACAAGAGTCTTCTGTTCCTCATGAGATGCTGGCACAGCATGGGTTGCCAGGCCCACTCCCACCCCAGGGTCAACTCTGGGACCACTAACTGTGGGCTCATTGTCCTAGCTTCAGTTCTATTTTGTTTTTTTCTTTGTCTTTTTTTTTTCTTTAATTTAGGACTCTCTTCATTAACCTTTGAACTTAAGCAATGAATTTAATAGTTCCTCTTTTCTAATTTATCTAATATTTGGGTATTTTATGATAGGAGGGCATTTCAAAATATCTGGTCTTATTATGTTCACAGATATGGAAATCTCACAAAATCTAATTTTAGAACTGGATTCTGTATCAGGGGTTCCTAAAGATTTTACAATGAAACCTGTGATAAATACTTGTGGGCTTTTTAAAATTTTTGTGGAGCTAGGGATCAAACCCAGGGTCTCACACATGCTAGACAAGTACTCTACCACTGAGCTGCATCCAGTCCCATTCTTTTTTCTTGGTGGTATTTTATATATTCTTTTCTTAGACTAACGCGTGTATTTTGTTTTAAACCTAAAACAAGTGAATTTTTTAGACCAAGACAAGAATATCAAAGAAAGAGTGACAGATATCCCAGGAAAATCTTGTAACCCTGGATCAATAACTGTGGTCAAGGTACACTCCTTCCATGAAGCCACCAGGAAGCCTGCATCCCCATCCAGGACCCACCAAGGTATATTAGGGCTGGCAGGAGACCCAAGGCCCCATCTTATCATTAGGATAAATGTTTCGTTGTCAATCAGAAAGCCCTCCTCTCACCCCTCCAGAGAAAAAAATTTTGCTCCATGAAATATTTATGTCCAATTTCAGCAATTCCATGAATTCTCTCAGAAGCATATTCTCTGATCTCTGCTTTTTGTAGTCAATATTTGTTCTTCTCAATTATGATGGTTTCCAGTAGGCAAGGGGTGTCCTCTGTGCCACAGTTGGGGTAGAGGTTTGGGTATTGGGAGCTTGAGCTTTTAGAAGGTATGGGTCGGCTTCACTGAGTACCTGCTGGCCTGGCACACAGAGGGAGGACAAGATAGGCATTGTGTTCCCATCACCACCATGGGTTCCTTCCTTTCAATCTGCTAAAATGACCTATGCACCCAAGGGATGGCAACCATTCATCCCTTAATCATGGGGATATGTCACGAGACAATCTTGTCATCCTGTGAAAGACACAGCATGTACTTACACAAACCTGTATGATGTGGGTCAATGGCCAGATGTGGCCTGTTGAAGCAATCAAGAGACGTAGTAGACACCAGATGAGCAATGCTGTTGCTGGTATCATACAGCATACTGTCTACAGTCAATCTTTTTTAATATGTGGAGGGGTATACTCTAAAATAACAATAAAAGTACTGTATCATAAATACATAAACCATTCACATAGTCATTTATTAATTTCAAGTACTGTGTATATAAGTGTACGTACAATAAGGCTGTTCACCCCAGCATCAACACAAACACAAGAGCAACATGTCATACTAAACAAAATGATGGCTCTGACATCACTAGGCCAGGGAGAGAGAAAAGAAAAAAAAACAAACAAACAAAAAAAAACAACCTTTAAAAGTAGTAAAAGAGCCAAGCATGGTGGCGCACCCTTGTAATCCCAGTACTTGAGAGGCTGAGACCAGAGGATCCGGGTTCGGGACCAGCCTCAGCTACTTAGTGAGGCCCTCTGCAACTTAGTGAGACCCTGTTTCAAAATAAAGAATAAAAAATAGGACTAGGGGTGTACCTTGGCAGTAGAATGCCTCTGGGTTCATTCTCCAGTAACACACACACACACACACACACACACACACACACACACACACACACACACACAAAGTAGTAAAAGAAAGTCACCCAGAACTGAAAGACACATGTCTTTAGACTGAAAAGTAGAGTTACTCTGTAAGCTTCTAACAGGGGAAAATACAACACTAAAACTTAGAAAATAATAAGGAAAATTGAAAGTTTTGATGAAGAAATTCTATACCCAACCAAAATGCACTATTTTGATTATTATTAAGACTTAAGATTTTTCTTTAAGGTTGGACTGTGCCTTTTAATCACCATCGGTCAGGTAGCATGAAGACCTGGCTGTACTCCATTGAAACTTGATAAAAGTAAGACAGGACCAATATGAAAGGATCAAGAGTGAAAGCAAAATAAAAGATTTTCAGATCTGCCAAGATTCCATTTACCTCTTACATGCCCTTTCTTGGGGTACTACAACAAATTAAAATCAACTAAGTGGTTTAAAACAACAATAATTTACTCTTTCATAATTATGGAGGCTGGAAGTCCGAAGTCAAGGTGGCAGAAGGCTTGGTTACTCCTTAGAGGCCCTAAATGAGAATCTATTCAGTGCACCGCTCTGTCATGGTAATTACTGGCAATCCATAGCAATCTTGGCTTTTGGCAGAAAATCCAGTTTCTGTTCCTTCATCCAATGGCATTCTCTCTGTCTGTCTATGTTTCTCCTCCTCTTCTCATAAGGATATTAGTCACGTTGGGTTAGTGCCTGACTCTAAGGCCTTATCTTAACTTGGTTATGTCCACAAGAACTTATTTTCAAATAAGGTTGTTGTGGCACAGACTGCAGGTTGGAAAAGAATTTCCAAGACAAAGGGTTGAGCTACAGACAGGTTTATTTAGGAAAGTAAGAAATACACATTCGAGGAAGAATGTAGGACATCTCCAGAGTGAGAGACATATGTGGGGGTTCATGTCTTCTCCTTTATAGGAGACTTTTGTGAGAGGTGGGTAGAAGGAGGTATGTGAGGATAACATCAGTTTAGTAGTCACAAGATGACTCGGGGTATTTTGGTCATCTCCCAGGTCCTGATGGGGCCTTCAAGGACATGTCAGACTGTTGTTTTGACTGTAAAGCAGCTAGGCATGCAATTGAGACATGTCCTTAGGGTTTCAACATGGCAGATGGGACTCACTGGGGTCTGTGGTCAGAACATTCATTCTCAGGGCTCAATGAGGCTTTCCCTGGCCACCTCCCAAGGTTAAGCAAGGCACACAAAGGTCACTTTCACAAGTAGCAGGAGTTAGAGTTTTAACCTATCTAATTGAGGAACACAATATAACCCACAGCACTTGCTAAAATGTGTCTCTATGGAATTCACACTCCAGCAAAACAAATGAATGACCCCAACCAAGAAAGACAAATAGTCCAAGAAACCAGACATCGCATGGAGAAAAGTGATGATGTAATGTCCCAGATGACAGCTAGAAAGTCAACTATAGAGCAAACAACCCACTTTGTAGGATGGACAGCAGCAAGAGGAAAGGGGAAGCTTGTGGACCACCTGATGTTCTTGACCACGTGGGGAAAAAATCTGCTGAGAGATATATAATATATCTCAAGAGAAACAAGGATGTGCACGTAATTATACAAGGTTTCAAAAGTAGTAATCTTTCTCTCTCTCTCTCTCTCTCTCTCTCTCTCTTCCTTTTTTATTTATTTATTTTTTGTGGTACTGGGAATTGAACCCAGGGGCATTCTACCTCTGAGCTATACTCCTAGCCCCATTTTTTATTCTTTATTTTGAGACAGGGTCTCACTAAGTTGTGGAGAGCCTCACTAAGTAGCTGAGGCTGGCCACAAACCTGTATCCTCCTATCTCAGCCTCCCAAGTACTGGGATTTCAAGCATGCACCACCATGCCCAACTCAAAAGTAGTAATCTGATCCCAAGCACTGAGAAAACAAACAAGTACATACATACATACATACATACATACAACAATTTATTCTAGAAAAATAAGATGTTGCTCAAAAATAGTAAACAGTCATTTAAAAATATTCAGCTCTGGCCCGGCGTGGTGGCGCACGCTTGTAATCCCAGCATTCGGGAGGCTGAGACCGGAGGATCCCGGTTCTTGGCCAGCCTCAGCTACCTAGTGAGGCCCTCCACAACTTAGTGAGATCCGGTTTCAAATTAAAGAATAAAAAATAGGGCAGGGGGTATAACTCGGAGGTAGAATGCCCCTATGTTCAATCCCCAGTATCGTTAAAAAAAAAAAAAATTCAGCTCTGCTGTGAACAATATTTACATGATCTTAATAATGAAAGCACCGAATGTTGATTTAATCAAGAAACCCTTTGGAAGGATGGAGAATAGAAAGCAAGTGACATTTAAAAGAACAAAATCTTCAACTCTTCTAACAAATCAATAGACAATGTCAAAATGAAGAAATATCATTACATGCACAATCTTAAGTACCCAGATCAATACTAAAAGAAATAGCTGAGATAGTTAAAATGTTTGCCTCTAGGGAGTGTGATTGGGGTGGCAGCCGTGATGGGTATGTGAGACTACTATTTGGGATTATAATAGCTTTGGTACTACTTGATTTTTTTTTTTTACCTTTACTCCAAATATTTTAAAGAATTTGTAAAAGAAAGCAATCAATGAGAGGGCAAAAATGTGTTTCTTATAAAAAAAAAAAAAAAAACTTGCCCAATTCCCTCCCCCTATTAAGCCCCAGTACTACTTTGTTCACTGCACCATTACAGTCCTCTCACATATTACAGCTGAGCCCTCCTGCCTCCAAGAATTCCACCCCACACCTCAGCTGAGCAGCTAGCACCAAATGCAGCATCTCTCCACAAGGTGTGGAAAGGCAACCTCTCCATGATAAAACGCTGCCTCTCCAGGTCTAGACTACAGACCAGCTCAAGTCACGCCCTGTGGGAGCAGAGGGCTGCAGGAAATCTCCCTCCCTCCTGCATCCCTCATGGGTGGGCAATCTGATTGATCTGACTGATATGATTTTTATGAAGGTTCCTGGCTCTGCTCCCCACTGTGGTTTCTTGTTATGATTAGAGTCTTTTTCTGAGCTAATCTCTTTACTCTTATCTAGGTGATAGACTCTTCTTCTTTTTTTTTTTTTTTTAGTACCGGGGATTGAACTCAGGGGCATTCTACTTCCAAGCTACACCCCCAGCCCTATTTTTTAGTCTTTATTTTGAAACAGGGTCCCACTAAGTTGCTGAGTGCCTCACTAGGTAACTGAGGCTGGCCTCAAACTCGGATCCTCTGGTCTCAGCCTCCCAAATGCTGGGATTACAAGCGTGCGCCACCACACCCGGCTATATAGAGTATTCTTTAACTCAGGGATGGATCATGCTTCCATCAATCTTTCCTCCACTCCTACTTTACCCAGGCTGCTCACTGCATACCCCCATAGCCCTGGCAGAGGTTGAGAGGCTGCAGATCTCCTGAGAATGAGGACCTTCACAGCTTAGAAGTCCCCAGCACCCCAGGCCCCTCAGGCCCCCAAGTCCCATGAACATCTGCGCCAATCTAGAACTAACTCTAGTTTACTATTTTACTTTGAAAAAGGACTGTCTTCCCCCACTCAACCTCCGCCAGCTGCTGTGTTTACCTCCATTGTCCTCATACCAAGCTGAGTGGCTAGACTTAGTTATATTTGCTGTTGAACTTTAACATTAGTTCTTCCAAGTTAACTCCTTGCCCCTCTCAGCTGGCCCCTTCTTCCCATCTCCTCTAGCCTGCCACCATCTCTGAGTTGTCCCAGTCACAATGGAAACAATCCACTTGTAGTTCTGTCTCCCTTGCTCTTGACTGTGCCATCCCAGATCAAAGAGTTCTTCATTCTCTCCCAGTGCCTAGTCCAAAACACAAGACCTGTTCAACCAATGTTGACTGGATAAATAAACTTGATAAAAGTTTGAATGAATAAGTAAATCTGTTTCTGGGAATCTCGATAGAGCTTCCAGATGCACTTTTCTGCCCATTAAATATTAATAAAGGAACCAGAGAAGCTTCCTGTAAGAACTGTTATCCATTCTTTAGGAAGTTTTAGCTGCCTCATTACAATGGGAAAGGGCAAGATTGTTTAATATGGGGAAGTTGCTTGGAATTTCACATACGCATCAGTGTCCAAAGGATGACATGTCTAAGAGGTATAATTTCCCAAAGTCATTATGACTAAAAATCAGCTTCAATCAGCACCCAACACATGTATACATAATTAGTTATAATTGCAAGGCCTTCTTCAGGAGTGAAGATCACCTCACCAGACAGGCCTCCCCTGCTTACTCCTCTAAAAGTATAAAAGTATGCTATTACACCCCCAATGCCTTGACCAGAGCTCTCTAAAGAGAAGCTCACTTGAGCCTTTGTAACCAGAGTCTTTATTGGGGTACAATAGTGCACACATGAACTTTCTAGAACAATGGACATACTCTATATGACATGGGTAATGGCTAAACAACTAGGTATGCTTATCAAAAATCTTGAACTTAAAATTTGTGAATTCTGCTGTAAATAAATTATGCTTCTCTAAAGTTCTCTTAGCAATAAAAAAATATAAGCAGTTGAGGGTATAGCTCAATGGTATAGTGCATGTTTATCACATGTGCCACCCTGGGTTCAATCCACAGCATCACCAAAAAAAAAAAAAAAAAAAAAAAAAAAGGGAGAGAGAGAGAGAGAGGAATATGCATGCAATCTTCTGTATTATATACTTATGGGTAGTTGCTATGGTCTGAATGTGTGTCCTCCTCCAGTTTTACTGAAACCCAAACCCCACTGTGACTGGTATTGAAGCCTCTAAGGAAGCAATAAGATTGCTTTATGCAATTAAACGTAAAGTCAGTGTCCTTTTATTGGTGCATTATAATTATACATCATAGGGAGGTTCAGGCTGATACAAACATACATGCACACAGCGCTTGGTGCATTTCCTTCTGAGTTCTATCCCACTCCCCTCCTCCCAAACATGTTAGCAAGATTGATAGTGAAACCTTCATATCTGGACATAACATTGTTTGAACTGTTTTGTTCCTCAATCTTCTTTCCCTTTTACCTCCTCCTTCCCCCAATCCCTTCCACTATTCCACTGGCCTCTCTTTTCATTTATCTAACATCCTTTTTGCTTCCTATTTTCTCTCTAGCTTCCACATATAAGAGAAAGCATGTGACCCTTTACTTTCTGAGACTTACTGATCTCAGTGAAATATTCTTTGGTTCCCTCCACTTTCCTACAAATGACATACTTTTGGTCTTCTTTATGGCTGAGTAAAACTCTGTTGTGTGTATATATACCACATTTTCTTTATCCATTCATCTGTTGATGGGCACCTAGGTTGGTTCCATAATTTGGCTATTGTGAATTGTGCTGCTATAAATTCAAACCAGCATTTATGTTCTTTTTCCCCTTCCTCTGCTCTCTTCTCTCCTTTCCTCCCTTCCTTTTTTGCTTCCTTTTTGTTTGTAGGTGAAATGTGTTTCCAATAAAATAAATTACTAAATCAAGCAAAATAAATAACTAAAGGTAGGGTCCTGATCCAATAGGATTATTGTCCCTATAATAGACACCAGAGTAGACACCAGAGAATCTCAATATCTCTCTCTCTCTCTCTCCCTCCCTCCCTCCCTCTCCCTCTCCCTCTCCCTCTCCCTCTCCCTCTCTCTCTCTCTCTCCATAAAGAAGTCAGGTGAGGACACAGAGATGGTGGCCATCTGTAAGCCAGGAGAGAGGCCTCAGAATGAAACCTATTTTATTGGCTCCTTGATCTTTGACTTCCCAACCTCCAGAACTATGAGAAATAAATATCTGTTTTTGAAAAGCCACCCAGCCTGGGGTGTTTTGTCAGAGCAACCCAAACAGACTAATGTTAGTGTGATTAGTTGATGGCCCCAGCTATTTCACCCTCATGTCCATCATCTAGGCGAGGCTGAGGCTGTTCTTCTCACCAGCTACTGCCTACCAGTCCCTGAACACAGTGAGGCAGGCCCATTCCTGGGAGACGTAGGGTTCCTCTGATGGGCTACACTGACTTTAACTCTCGCTATCCAGCCTTACCAAAACATTCACAGAACAGCACCATAGGTAGGACTCTTCCTCGTCTCCCTGCTCTTCAGCAATCAGTCTAACCAATCTCCAGCCAACCCCAGACCCTTACCCCCTCTTATCACAGACATTTTCCCCAGTAAATCCCTTGAATATATAATACCAGCATGACACACACTCCCAGAAGACCCAAATTAAGACAATCGCTCAGAAAAAGGGAAAGAGATCAAGGCAACAAATTATTTGGCAAGAGAAGAAATCAGCTGTCAGTTAACGAGAACAGTTTGGGCATTAGAGAAAACAATAAACATTGACTACTCATGCGACAAACTTGCTTGCTATCCACCTAACATGGTGTCCACTGTGATGTCCAAGGTTACAGAGCTTTCTCTGAGACCACTGACTAACTTCAGTTGATCGAAAATTGCTGCCCAATCTCGAAATGCTTCCAGTTTTAGCTTCTTGCCACAACTCTACCCAAATCTTAAGTTAAAATAAATTAATGGGCTTAGTCATTGTCCATTATCCAGGACAAGCTAATAAGGTTGTTGAAAAAAAATCAGGTCACAGAGATCACAAAGTTGGACATTAAGCTACCATGGACCTTGAGGGACAGGCTATATCTGGAAGCACTGTCCCTTATTTAATTACTTAAAGCACTTCAGCCCATCACACTACTTCAGGCAGGAACATAGTGTATAGCAGCAGCACTTAATCTCATCACATCCTGCCAATAAGTCCTCCCTGCAGCTGTAGTTTGAAGGTTGCTACCATTTGGATATGGTTTGTCCCTCAGAGGTTCCTGTGATGGAAAGTTGGTTTCTAGTGTGACAGTACTGAGGGGCGGTGGCCCTTTAAGAGGTGATGAATAGCCAGGTATGGTGGTGCACACTTGTAACTTAGGAGGCTGAGACACGAGGATCCCACATTCAAAGCCAGCTTCTGCAACTTAGGAAGGCTCTCAGCTAATTAGAGAGACCCTGTTTTCAAATAAGAAATAAAAATACAGCTGGGGGTGTAGCTTGGAGGTAGAATGCCCCTGGGTTCAATCCTCAGCCCCATAAACATGCAAAAAAGAAAAAAAGAGGTGGTGATTAGTGTGAGGTTATTAGTCACTGGGGGTGTGCCCTTGGAAGGGATTAACAATATAGCTCTCCTGATCCCAATCTCCAGCTGGCTTCCTGTCTTACCCTTTGATCCCTTCATCTCAAATGCTCCCATCTTGGTGAAACCATCAGCCCAAGTTCCTCACCAGAGCTAAGCCAATACTAGCACAATGCACTTGAGCCTCCAGAACTTTAAGAACCTCTTTTTTATATAAAGTACCCAGCTTTCATGTATTTCATTATAGTATCAGAAAACAGACTGATTTGGGGATGTGTTGTTTTTACCCACATGCAGCAACGACTTTGTGGTCACAGCAGTATGGCTTGAGATAGGTCAACATATCATAGATTCTCTTCTGACTCTGTGTTGTAGTGGCCAGCATTCTCCAGAGGAACAGAACCCACAGGATACATAAATGTATGATTCTTAAAGGTTATTAGATTGACTTGCATGGTCAGAGGCTGGGCAGTCCCATGTCTGCAGACGATTGCTGTAGCAATAGACACACCCACTCCAGAAGAATCAAGCTAGCTTCCTCTGCCTCCGCTCCCTCCATCTTTTGCCTTTTGTTTCTTCCAGGCCCCCAGACTACTAGACAGTGCTGTCCCCACTCAGGGCAAGACGCCCCATGGGGTTTGATGTCTCATGTGCCAATCATCTCTGAAAACATTTTATCAGTACACGCAAAAGTGTCCTAATTCTTAGGTGTTTCTGAAAGTCTATCAAGCCACTTAAACTGACAATCCAGATTAACCATCACAAGTGGGGAACACATTGAGCTTCCTAACACTGGGACAGGAAAGGTAAAAACCTTGGTTGGTTGTTTGTTTGTTTGTTTGTTTGTTTGTTTTATTGGTACGGGGGAATGAACCCAGGAGCATTCTACCTCTGAGCTACACCCCAGCCCTTTTTTATTCTGAAACAGGATCTTGCTAAGTTTCTGAGGCTTGCCTTGAACCTGTGATCATCCTGTCTCAGCCTCCGAAGCACTGGGATTACAGGCATGTGCCACCACACCCAACTACCTTGGGTCTTTTAAACTAGGTGCTCATATCTTCCAATTCGAAACTATAGTTTACTTCTTAAAATTTTATTTTTGATTAACATATGTTAATTGTGCATGTTAATGAAGGTCAGTGTGATGTTTAGACATATGCATAAAAATGTAGTTTGCTTTTTTTAAAATATTTTTTATTGGTGCATTGTAATCATACATCTTTGTGAGGTACAAGCCGATAGAGGTATACATGCACATGTCTCTCATTTAACCCTTCTCCAATTCCAGCCCCATTCCCTTCCCCCTCCCTCCTTCTCATGTTCGGTTTAGTGATGGACTTTTATATGTTTTGAATGTACATCATGTGCATTAAGGTGTTTCTCTTTCCCCCCAGCCCCCGCCATCACCTTCAGTTAGGTCGCCTTCTTTGCTCATCTAAGGTTTCTCCTTCTTTATCTAGAGTCTCTCCTATGACCCATTTTCTCCTAGCTTCTGAATATTAGGGAGAGCATCCGATTTTTTGCTTTTTATGACTGACTAATCTCACTTAACATAATATTGCAGTTTACTTTTTGGTAGTTGTTTTTTTTTTTTCTTTTTTTTTCTTTTTTTTGCGGTACTGGGGATTGAACTCAGGGGCATTCTACCTCCGAGCTATACCCCCAGGCCTATTTTTTATTCTTTATTTTGAAACCGAGTCTCACTAAGTTGTGGGGTGCCTCACTAGGTAGCTGAGGCTGGCCTCGAACCCGGATCCTCCGGTCTCAGCCTCCCAAATGCTGGGATTACAAGCATGCGCCACCACGCCCAGCTGGTAGTTGTTTTTTTAAAAACAAAAGAAAGGAGCCGGGCATGGTGGCGCACACTTGTAATCCCAGCATTCAGGAGGCTGAGACTGGAGGATCTGGGTTCAAGGCCAGCCTCAGCTACCTAGTGAGGCACTCCACAACTTAGCGAGACTCGGTTTCAAAATAAAGAATAAAAAATAGTGCTAGGGGTGTAGTA
>PVLC010019829.1:0-14096 GCA_004027655.1 Graphiurus murinus
AAAAAAAAAAAAAAAAAAAAAAAAAAAAAAAAAAAAAAAAAAAAAATGCTGAATAATTTTCCAGATTCATTTATTACTTTTCTAATTTACTATCAGAATTCTTATCTGAACTCAGGAAACCATAGGTGTGAATCACAATAGTTACTACTATCTTCTGAGTGATGTCCTGTTTATTACGATGGCTCTCAGATAATTAAATAAACAAAAAATGCAGTAAACTTACCATTACACTGACTTTATTCCGTGAATAACTTAATCTGTATATTCTTCTAATAATTATCACTGATAACACAGTAAAAATCACTGGCCTGGCTATCCTTCCTCCAATTCCCCCAAAGACCACACTGTCGGGGCAGCAGCCATATTGCTTTCTTAATTTCCACTGTCCTTAAGCAGTGGCGAGAAAAGTATTCAAAAGCAACGAAAGGGATTCCACTGCTGCTTCCTTCACTAAGGCTCTTTAATAGCTAAGCTGCACTGGTGAGAACCGCCTCTGTCTCACTGTGCAGTGCGTCCCTCCCCAGCCCTCACCGTCTCCCCACACCTAAGCATGCGCACAGCCGAGAGGGAGCGGGCGGCAGCGCGTTCACTTACAGCCACCGCTTCCGTCTTCACGTCGTCGTTGCTGTCGGGGGCGGTGAGCTCCACGAGGACCGGGCACACTTTGGTCTCCACATCAAACCTCTCGATCAGCTCTTGCTCCAGCAGAGCCAGCAGGGCCGCCTGGCTGGTTTTCCTCACCTATGGGGATGCGGAACGGAACCTCCATTAGTGTAAACAGAGTACAGCCCGGGTCTATCCCGAGGACAGCAAAACAAAACAAAGTACATACACAATGAATAAAACTATCGCTCGATTTTTACAAATCTGAAGACTTCTCATTTCAACTTAAAGGAATCCATAACTTGTAAAGTCTTGCAATTAAATACTTATGGCTATTTTCTTCAACTATTACAAAGACAACGTGGTAGACTGTGTTGTAACAGATGAAGTGGAACACAAACGCCATCCCTGTAAAGATGTCTCACAAGAGTGTGTGTGTGTGTGTGTGTGTGTGTGTGTGTGCACGCGTGCATGTGCGTGTGGTCCTGGGGAGGGAACCCAGGGGCATTCTACCTCTGAGCTACACCCCCAGCCCAATTTTATTCTTTTATTTTGAAACAGGTTCTCACTAAGGAGTCTCGCTACTTGCTGAGGCTGGCTGCGAACCTGCCATCCCCCTGTCTCAGCCTCCCAAGTACTGGGATTAGAGGTGTGCACCACTACGCCTGGCTCCACACTGGTTGTTTTTGAAAAACAAAATAATGAAATTAGAGAGGAAAAAGTATTCAAAATAGATCACTTGGGCTAGGCCATTCTACAGACACTACGCCCTAAGACACTTCCTTAAGAACAAGGAGATGGAACTCTTACCTGATTATTCTGATCTGCAAGATACCTAACCACGATCGGCAGCAAGTACTTGGAGAAAGCATAGGGTATGGACGGCCGGTTCTCTTGACAAAACAAGGCGATGTGCGGCACCTGTTCCATCAGCTCGGCTCGCACGGTGGGCTCTACTGGAACAACAGCGGCGTGAGCAGAGCGGCACACACGCACACACGCACACACACACACACACACACTGAGTAGTAATTTCCTACAATGAATACACTCACACACCGCCTACCCTGTACTACACTGTGCCAAGTGTTGACTGCCTCATCCGACACTGACATCAGTACTACAATATGGAATCATCTGTAAGCTCCACGATACAAAACACTTCTAGGACAAATCTTTTTTTTTTTTTCTTTTCTTTTTCCAGTACTAGGGATTGAACCTAGGGGCATTTTACCTCTGAGCTACACCCCCAGTCCTATTTTTTATTCTTTATTTTGAAACAGGGTCTCACTGAGTTGTAGAGGGCCTCCCTAAGGCTGGCTGTGAATCTTCGATCCTCCTGTCTCAGCCTCCCAAGTACTGGGATTACAAGTGTGCGCCAACACGCCCGGCTAGGACAAATCTTAAAGACTGGATACAAGTAAAAAAACTTAATGAGACCCTTCCTAAAACCTTTCTAGAACAAGCACATACAAGAACAATTACGTGCAGATTATTATAAGCTTATAAATATCCTTTCCAACTATAAGAAAACTTTAAAAATTTAAGGTTTATTTAAACAATTAACATATTCCCATAAAGCGAATTGTTAATCAAAAGGTAAGGTTATCTAAAAATTTAAGGATGAGTCTAGCTGGCATGTCAAAGAGCTTGTCAGATATTTGAAAACATTTTGATAAAGAAATTAAAGAATAAAAGATTTAAGATAAGAGATTCTTAAATTTATTTTGGATTGTTCATAAACATCAAGTATAAAAATGGGCTTAAAACTTAATACTCACTTAAAATAGTAAGTTTTATTTTATGTATATTTTACCACATTAAAAAGCTCATTTTAGCTGGGTGTGGTGGCACATGCCTGTAATTCTGGTACTTGGGAGGCTGAGACAGGGGGATCGAAGGTCTGAGGACAGCCTCAGCAACATAGCAAGACTCTGTTTCAAAATAAAAGATAAGAGCCAGCTGTGGTGGTGCAGGCCTATAATCTCAGTACTTGGGAGGCTGAGACAGGAGGATAGTAGGTTTGAGGACAGCCTCAGCAAGTAGTGAGACTCTCATCAACCTAGCAAGACCCTGTTTCCAATTAAGAAAAAAAATCGGGCTGGAGGTATAGCTTGGAGGTAGAATGCCCCTGGGTTCAATCCCCAATACCGAGAAAACAAATAAAAACCTCACATTTTGAAAAAACATTAATAGCACCATTTTTCTAAGGCTCTAATCGAGTTTACCTTTTTTTAAGCAGACTCCTCTATCTTCACTTTAGTGATAAACCAGCCTTAGTTTTACAAATGGAGTAACATTTTTTTCCAAGAAAGCATACAAAAGGAAAGCATTTTATATTTACCTAAAAAATTGATAGCACCCTCCCTTTTAATTTATTCTATTATTTAAAAATCATCTTAAATAGTAGCAGACATGATGCAAAATAATCTTAGATTTATTTTGACAAGAAATTTCCAAAGTTAAACCAAATGGGTCTACTATGAACTGCTTGAGTTTTAGCAGATATTTTTTTCCTTGCTACTGATGGAGTTGATAATTTGCTTAAGAAATCTTTTAAGGAAATCTCATATTACACTAACTCTTCATTTAGTTCTAGAAATATAAATTTGATAAAAGAAATATTTCTAAAAACAGCACATTTGCGTTCTCTGCCTAAGCACGTACCTGAGTCGTCCGCTAATCTGCTAATTCTTTCCAACACAGCAATGCAGTCCCTTTCATCATCGCAGACTTCCCTCAACGTATCCAGCAAACTCCGGGCCACCATTTGTCTACACAGAAGAAGAAAGTAGACAGTGATCAGTGGCCTCAGGAGATATTATTTAGAACTTTAAAAGATACACTCCATATGGTTTCAAAGACAATTTTTTTCCTAACTACATTTTTTTTTTGCGGTACCAGGGATTGAATTCAGGGGTGTTCTACCTCTGAGCTATACCCCCAGCCCTATTTTTAATTCTTTATTTTGAAATCAAGTCTCACTAAGTTGCGGAGTGCCTCACTAGGTAGCTGAGGCTGGCTGCGAACCCGGATCCTCTGGTCTCAGCCTCCCAAATGCTGGGATTACAAGCGTGCACCACCACGCCCGGCTCCTAACTACATTTTAAAACATATTAAACCTGTACTCTCCTAAGTGGCAAGTGCCAATACTGACTTTAGAGAGGAGATTGAGCATTATCAAAATATTTTTATTTTTAATTGGCTTGGTAAATTTCAAAGTCCCTGAAAATTCACTTCAGTTTTCCTCCAATTATCATAATAATGGGAAAAAACGATTGCTCTTCATTACACAAAATGCTCTTTACTATTATGATTGTGTGTGTGTGTGTGTGTAGGGGGATGACTAGGGATGGAACCCAGGGGCATTCTACCTGAGCTATATTCTCAGCCCTATTTTATTTTGAAACAGGGTCTTGCTAAATTGCACGGGGACTCCCTAAATTGCTGAGGCAGCCTCAAATCTGCGATCCTCCAGTCTCAGCCTCCCAAGTACTGGGATTATAGGCATGCGCCACCACACTTGGCACTATTATGAATTTTGTACATCTTTGCTCAACAAATTTGAACAAGAACTTTTTTTATCTCCCAGAAAAGTCTGAGACAGTGGTGTGGACCTGCAGCTGGAGACACAGTGCACCCTGGCTCCTGGTCAGTGCTGGGGCTGTGGGCCCTGAGCACCCCGGCACTCAGTAGGTATACAACGTCCTGTGTAAGGTCACCTCCCCCAGTAAGCAGTTTACATGAACACCAAAACCACTCAAGGGTACAAGGGTGTGTGTTTCCCTGGCAGAGGAGAGCGATGCTATATATGCTAGATGCTCACCATGACCAAGGAATAAACACCTGCCATCAGTCATGCTGTCGCTGCTAACGCGCGTGACTTGACTGTCCCTCCCGACACAGAGAGGCCGCCAGGGAAAGGGTCCGCACGCACCTGTTGAACACGTTCTCGCTGGCGGCATACTTGTCCAGTCTCCCCAGCGGTGTCAGCATTTCATCTTGCGAGATGAAGTCCAGGGCTGAAGGCACAATAATCACATCAGACTCTGAGCTGTCGTCATCCACCCAGCTATCAGAGACATCAGAAATATTCCTATAATACAGTGAAACTAAAAGTCCAGGCCTGAAGGAACAATAATCACATCAGACTGAGCTGTCATCATCCACCCAGCTACCAGAGACATCAGAAATACTCCTATAATACAGTGAGACTAACAGTGCCCCCTGCCTGTCTGTGGTAGCCTCAATGCTTCTGCTGCGGCAGAAAAATCAAGAGAAGCCAGTCAACCAGAAGCCACGGCCAGCTACAGGTCCCCTCTCCTATCTCTGCAGATACGTTCTGACTGCCTCTAGAAGCACACGGGTCAGAGGCTCCAGGGACTGTGTGGGGACAGAGGAACCACAGTCTTAGGAACTCACATGCTCAATCAGAGCACTTACAACTTGTAAATATACAAAAGGTTGAACACTGATGCTGTCAACTCTGCAACACAGAGGATAAAGCTAATGAAACTGGTATCTGACTTCACTTTCCAGGGAACACTAAGAACCATTAGTGTCTGTACATTTACTAAAGAAGTATTTACTAAATATACTCGTACAGGTACAAGGTTAGATGCTGAGAGAAATGAATATGAAAATACTATTGTTTCTGCCTTCCAAGGGTTAACATTCTATTGACAACACAACCTACTTTAAAATGATCACTATAAAGAAAGCATGTACCAACGGCAAGGCTAGAAGCAGGTTAAGCTGCAGGGGAGGAAGAAAAGACCAAGAAAGAATGGCGGAAAACTAACCCGAGGGTAACGATCTCAAAGAGCCGGGCAAAGAGAATTTCAACGTATGATTAAAGAGCACACATGCCAAGGACAGCAAGGAAGAACAGAACGATGCACGCTGAAGTTGGCATTTTCGTGCCACGCGGGGTGGATGCCTATGGCACCCAACAAAGGCGGTTTTCCACACTACGAAAGTGAGGGGCAAGGCCACGCCAAGCCACAGCAAGGGAGGAGCTGGAGGAGGACCGGGAAGGGAACCCGTCAGTGCCAGCGCGTTCCCAAAGCGCCACGGACCAGATCGGCCACTGGGACCCAAAGCAGAGCGAGGGAAGACTGCCGTGCTTCTGCTACTCAGACACACAGGGCGACCTCAAGGACAGTCGTGTGTCAAAAGTAAAGAGAAGACGGAGTTCTGGGAATAAGAATGCAGCTGGGGGAAAAGTCCCGAGGTCGGAGGAGAGGGCACCCAGCGCTGAAGGAGGTGAAGGAGACCTGAAGTAGCTCTTTCTCAGCTGGGAATAAGAGCGTCGAGAACATCTCGTACTCTTATTTCTGACCCTGTTCCCTCGTGACTGACTTGATTTTCTAAAGCATGAGCGCTTCGAGCCTCTTGGTAGCAGGTACCTCTGCTTGTGTCCGTCTCACCAGGTGAGACAGGGCCCTGTGAGGCAGGAATCGCCACCTTTGTCACTGATTTACCGGGCCCCAAGGGAGCACTTGAGGATTCCCGTGATAACGTGCTGCTCACTGCTCGCGATCAGCTTCGATCTGTGCTCCAGCTGCGGGTCCACAGCAGCACCTCTCTAGGCTGCTGCACAGCGCGTTAGGAACGCGACACCGCATGCGCCCACCCTGCAGAACCAATTTTTACTCCCAACCGAACATTATCAGAAAGAAAAGAAACTACAAAAGGCAGCCCAGCTACTTTTAACTATTTCAACTTGCTGAACTGGGGATTGAACCCAGGGGCATTCTACCTCCAAGCTACAGCGTAGCTCTATTTTTTAATTCTTTATTTTGAAACAAGTCTCGCTAAGTTGCAGAGGGCCTCACTAAGTAGCTGAGGCTGGCCGAGACCTTGGATCCTCCAGTCTCAGCCCCTCAAGTACTTGGATTACAAGCATGCGTCACCACTGGGGCTGGCAAAATAACTTCTGTATTTAAAAAACTCCTAAACATACTTTCCACCTTTGATAAGGATGGAGTATGAAGGACCAAACTTACCCCCACACCTTAAATAGTTAAAAAAAAAAGACAAACTAGAAGAAATTATGATTTTTGACACTAGACAAAAAATAAATACAAATATAAAAGCAGCACAGCACAGTGGTCCCCGAGAAGGGAACAGACGCGCTGGGCCGCAAGCTTCCCGGGCCGACGGTCTGGGGAGAACCGGGGAATCCCAACCTCCCGGGTGACCGCGTGCCTCCCTGCAAGCTCGCTCTGCGCTCAGCGCCCGAGTCCTGGCGCCAGCCTCCCAGAACTCTCAACTCGAGTCTTTGGTGAACACCGGACTGCAGGGATCTGAGAGTCTGGAAAAGAGCGGCCTGGAAAGCTGGGTGGACCAACCCACCCCTCGGGACCACAAAGGACCAGGAATGCGCCAGCCACAGTGGACACCAAGTCTGCAATGGCGCTCCGACACGGAGCTTCAGAAGTGGTGAGGGAGCAGGTGAGACTCAGGGCTGCTCTAGCTTTGCCCAACAAAGCTCAAAGCAAGCTGCAAAAGGGCCAGACTAGCTCCAGGACTTACCTGTGTCCGGACTAAAACTCGAGAGTATATAAATGAATACAAAGATACCCAGCACTTGACAAGGTAATCCAGTCTAGCATCCAATAAAAACTACTAGCATGCAAAAATACGAACCACGAAGCGAAAAACTCAGCAACAGAAACAGACCCAGAACTGACCAAGACGACAAAATTAGTAGATAAGGAAACAGCTACTTTAACTAAATTCTATATGATCAGGAGGTAGAAGAAAATATACGCATGTTAAGAAGATACATGGAGGATATTTAAAATCCCCACCTGATCCTCTACATAAGAAAAAAATGCTGAGATGAAAAACACACTGGGCGGGGGAGCTCCACACGAGGTGGACACATGGGGGATGGGGGGCAGCACCAACCGCAGGAGACGTCAAGCACCCCAACACGCACACACGTGGAGGCTCCAAAGAAAAAAGCTTCGGGGAAACATGGACAAAAATTTGACAAGTTTGACGAAAAGTATTAATCTACAGGCTCGAAGAATTCAATAGATAACAAACAGGAAACATGAAAAACTACACCCAAATGTGATAAAATATTTTAATCAGCCAGATAAAAACTCGTTTTATATACAAAACAAAGAATAACAGATAGCAGCTGGGTGTGGTGGTATATGCCTGTAATCCTAGTATTTGGAGGCTGAGACAGGAGCAACTTAGTGAGACCCTCCACAACTTAGTGAGACCTGTTCCAAAATAAAAAATTAAAAGGGCTGAGGGTGTACCTCAGGTAGAATGTCCTTAGGTTCAATCCTCATTACTACAACAACTAAAGAAATTATTAAAGTCATTCAAGCAAAAGGGAAATTATACCAGATGAAAATGTGGGTCTAAATAAAGGAACAAAGAGTATTAGTAATGGTGAATGTGGGTCAATAAAAAGGCTTTCTTATTTTTTGAAATTTCTTTAACAGATAAATGACTTTAAAGCAAAAAATATGTACTGTAAAATAAACATAAAAACGTGCCGTGGAGTTCATATGCAGAAGAGAAATGCATGACGAGGCTCAAGAGCAAAGGGGCCAAAGCACAGTGAGTGAAAGTCCACCTGGAGGCAGATGAAGAGGGAGCAACGCACGCCAACTAGACCTGGCTTTTAAAACACCAAGGACGACAGCTAATAAGTCAACAAAGGCCCTAAGAATCGAAAGGGGAGAGGAAGAAGACGAAGGAAACGGGGAAGAGACGAGACAAACAGATGGAAGACAGCAAGGTTAGTGTTAAACCCAACGTTAATCATTACATATAATTAAGCACAAACGGCCTAAATATCCCAATTAAAAGGCTGAGACTGTCAACTGGATTAAAAATAACACCCAACTATGTAATTACTTACATAGTGCAGAACATTTTTATACAGCTTCTGCTCTGCAACTCATGGCAAAGTGCCCCATTCATTATGATCAGAGTTGTACAAGCCCCTCAGACAAACTCATTTGGGCTCCGCTTCTCCTTTGACCCTGACACTGCTGACATGACCTCGAGGGCACCTTTATGCAGGCTCTAGAATTCTATGACTATGACCAAACTGTTTCATCAGTCTCACGTGTGTTGATCTTAAAGCTAAACATTAGTTATATAGATTCTGGCTCATAAAAAGCAGAGCAGCAACTGTGAAACGTGACTGTATTTAGGACAGCACGGGGCGCTTCCCTAAAGCGCGCATCCCCAGATCCCACTGGGCAGCATCCCAGTGAGGTACAACAGCAGTTCTGCGGGACGAGGGAGGAGGTACTGGGAATACCCAGAGCCCTTTTAATTTTGTATGATTATGATTTTGGTACTGAGGATCGGGACCCAAGGGCATTCTACCTCTGAGCTACACCCCAGTCCTATTTTATTTTTCATTTTGAAACAGGGTCTCACTAGGTTGCTGAGACTGTCCTCAAACTGTGATCCTCCTGCCATTGCATCCCAAGTACTGGAATTACAGGTCCGGCTATTTTATTTTTTATTTTGGAGCAGGGTCTCATTAAGTTGCCAAAGGGGCCTCGCTAATTTGCTGGGGCTGGCCTCACACCCAACTAGGAGCACTTATTTTGAATAACCACCCCACTAATTCGAATGTGCAGCACAGGAGCCCTAGGTGATGGCAGAGGACACACAGAGCTAGTGCTACAAGACCCTGCAGTTTACGTAGGCCTATGTTAGCTTCAAATAGATTGCAGTAATTAAAGATGCAGATCGCAATTCTAGGAGTAATCTCTAAAACATGCAAGAAGGTATAATTAGAAAGCCAAGAGAAGAATTAAAGTGGAATGTGAAAAAATACTCAGTTAACCAAAAAAATTTCAGCAAAGGAGTGAAAGAACGATCAGAGACATTATCAGACAAAATACTATTCGAGATTAAGAGAGACATTTCACAATTATAAACAGCTCAGTACATTTCAGGATTCTGAATTCTTTCTTTTGTAGTTCTTTCTGGGTAACTAAGCTTCACAGCTTTTAAAATCCAGTACCTTTCAATGATGAAGTAGAAAAACTCCACCATCTTTAATGCTATTTGAAATTGTAGAGTGACCAAAAAGCATATAAAAACAATGGTCCCTCCGAAATGCTTTCTTCAAATTATATCTACCCTCCCAAAATTCCGATATCCTCCTCTCTGTGAACCTAATGTCTCAGGCAGCTGTCACTGCTAGCCCAAAGGGGGTCAGAATGAAAAAGAATGCACAGTATCTCTCGCTTGTAAGCTCAACATAACAGATTTCCAATAACCACTTTTGGGGCATTCTTCGTTTTCTGAAACCTAGTACTTAATTATAAGGGAGAAGCTTCCATAAAGAAACCCTGTGTCAGCCGGGCGTGGTGGCGCGCGCTTGTAATCCCAGCATTCGGGAGGCTGAGACCGGAGGATCCGGGTTCGCGGCCAGCCTCAGCTAGCTAGTGAGGCACTCTGCAACTTAGTGAGACCCTGTTTCAAAATAAAGAATAAAAAATAGGGCTGAGGGTATAGCTCAGAGGTAGAATGCCCCTGAGTTCAATCCCCAGTACCGAAAAAAAAAAAAAAAAAAAAAAAAAAAGAAACCCTGTGTCCTATCTTTTGTGTGTGTGTGTGGGGGGGGTTACTGGGAATTGACCCCAGGGAAGTTCTACCTCTGAGCCACACCCCCAGCCCTATTTTATTTTTTTGTTTGAAACAGGGTCTCACTAGGTGGGTGAGTCTCGCTACACTGTTGAGGCTGTCCTCAAACCATAGATTCTTCTGTCTCAGCCTCATAAGTACTGAGATTACAAACATGCACCAACATGCCTGGCCCTACCTTTTAATTAAAATGGGTTTTTACTGAATCTTAATAGAATTCCTAATAGGAATAGAAACCTAATCTATCCTATATCAAAGACCCTTAGAAAACTACTACTAAACATACACTAGATTCAATAAACATATCCTTCTAATTCCAAATCATGAGAAGAACAATACAAAAAGAACATCAGGGAAAGACACAAGAGATCAAGGACATTTACCTTGGTAGATAGAGAACTAATGTTTCCCTTTATACAGTGTGAGACAGGCCTGAACCCAACACAGAAACCCAAAGTAGCAGAAAGCAACATGTCCCTTCTCAGTTGTTTTAAGGGAAAGTGTCTAAAAAGTAAAAGTTTAAAATCCAGGCCTGCTGTGCAATTTTAAGATGCTTAATTTAACCCTTACAAGGATGCTGCAGAAACAGCGCAGCATGGCAGGGGTTAAGGTCATGCAAGCTTGGGTTCAAACTTGCGTTCTGTTACTTAGGTACCATGTGAATGAATTTAAGCTAGACCTAATTAATTAGTCTGTTCCGTCACCTGCAACATATTTGTTTGCTGTCAAGACTTCTAGACACACCAAGATGATGTCTAGAAAGCATCAGGCACAGTGTCTGGCAAACACTGTGCCTGATGCCACCGCCTGTTTGAGTTTGCACAGTTTCTAGGTAAGAAATACCCAGGGGACTTGGGGCGTTTACACTCATCTCGGGCCAGCAGCAAGTAGGACAGCACATATGCTACCTAGTGCCAGGCACGGGACAAGGCACACATGCAAAACCCAGACAGGCACACACGAGTGTGTACACAGACGTGTGTACACAGACATGCAGACATTCTACCTCGGAAGTGTCTCTAAGAAGGCATACATCCAAGATGTGCTGTTAACTGTCATACGCTGTTAACTATTCTACTTCTGGTCTGCCTAAGGAGTAAGAAAAGGCTTCCAAGTCAACCAGTTCTTAGAAGACACACTGGAGCTTGCCAGGCAGGACAGAGGGTAGGAGGATATTCCAAGCAAGAAAAATCCAGACAGGGAGTCAAGGAAAACCACTGCATGTTTGGAAAATTACAATGAGTTTGGTACAGATTTTTCTAAGCAACAACTTAACTAAATTCAGCAATAGCCTTTTCTGATCAATAGGCAATTCTGGGTAACTTATTCAACTATGCTATAATAAAATTTGCTTAACCACTGATTAATTAAAATCATCACCATCATTTTTAAAAAATTAAGTAAAAGTGAGGTGCAGTGGCATACATCTGTAACCCCAGTACTTGGGAGTGTGAGACAGGAGGATCGCAGATTTGAGGTCAGTGTATGGTAACTTTAGTGAGACCCTGATTCAAAATAAAAATAAAAAAGGCTAGGAGCAGTCAGGTGTGGTGGCACACACCTATAATCCCAGTGCTTGGGAGGCCAAGACAAAGGATCACAGGTTCAAGGCCAGCCTCAGCAATTTCGCAAGATTCTCAGCAACCTAGGGAGGCCCTGTTTCAAAACAAAATATGCATGGCAGTGTAGCTCGGAGATAAAATGCCCCTGGGTTCAATCCATCATTAATGATGATGATGATGATGATGATGATAATGAACAATAAAATTAAGAAGCAAAAGTCATGAGGCCTTTTTCAAGCTCTGCACAGCATTCTCAGAGAGCCCCAGTCTTCCAAGGACCCTTAGCCGTCCCAGAGCCCTGGGAGGGAGGACGGCAGGCCCGAGGCCGTAACTCTCTCAAGAACAGACAATCCTAGTTTCCTAGTTGCAGCTGCATCAAAACCACAGGCGTGCCTGTCTATCCCTTGCCGAATATGACCAGATGTGTATACTGGAGACTCAGGTTGTGCTCGCTCAATGAGAGTTTTCAATGGACTATTTTTTTTTTTGGTGTGGTACTAGGGGTTGAACCCAGAGGCATTCTACCTCCAAGCTACACCCCAGCCCTATTTTAGTTTTTATTTGGAAATGGGGTCTCACTAAATTGCTGAGGCTGGCCTCGAACCTGCGATCCTCCTGTCTTAGCCTACATACATGCACCATCACGCCCAGCTACTATTCTTAAATTTTACAATTCTTTCAGAAGATGTTCCAAGTCTTTCCTCTATTAAAAGTGCAAAAAATAAAAAGGACTAGGGGTGTAGCTCAGAGGAAGAATGCATCTGGGTTCAATCCCCAGTAACACATACACATACACACGCTCCGCCCTCAGCAAATCAATTTCCCTCCCTCCTTTACCACCACACACACACTTAAGGTACTTGATAGTGCCGTGTGTGTGTGTGTGTGTGTGTGTGTGTGTGAATGTCACCATCATGAGACAAAAGTGAGGGAAGAGTTTCAACAGAGCGCCTGACACCACCTCACCAGGGTCCACGGGCGCCAGAAGGAAGCAGCGGCGGTGGCAGAGTTGATTTCTTCACTGGTGTCAGGTCCCCAAGTGTAAGGACACCTGTTTCCCCCAGCACGGGGCCCTCGACACCACCCACCTCGCCTAGGACTCAGCTCGGAAACAATGCTAAGATGGCGAAGCCAAGGACACACGCTGCATCCAGAACAGGCCTGCAGGTCGAGGCGACTCTCCTCTTCTGACTTCTTGGCAGCCTGCATGCCCTCCCGAAGGCAAGATGAGTAGGCGGGACTTCCCATCTGCGACTCCTCAAAAACCAGCAATGGTCTGCTCAAGCTCAGAGGCCCGCCTCAGACCCATTCCTCCTCTCCAGCATTTCACAATACTCTTCTTAAAATCCTCAGTCTTTTTCTACTTTCTTAGGACTATTCTGCTTCCTTCTGATTGTGTGTGTGTGTGTGTGGTATTAGGAACTGAACCCAGGGGCATTATGCCTGTGGACCACACCCCCAGCCCTGATTTACTTTTTATTTTGAAGCAGGGGCTCATGGAGGGCCTCGCTCAGTTGCTGAGGCTGGCCATGAACCTGTGGTCCTCCTGTCTCAGCCTCCCAAGTATGGGGATTACAGATGAGCGCCACCACCCCTGGCTTTCCTACCTTTTATGTAGGCGGCTTCCAAATACCTTTGACCTCATACACACTTCACACACAGCTCCCTCCACCTGGAACCTATGTGCAGATGACTCCCAATGTTCTCTGCTCTGTCCCCCAGTCTGTGTGCAAATGCTTCAACTGCCGCCTCATTACTGTATTTGTTCTGAAAATTAAACTGTCCATGCTAATCTTATAAGATCAGCTCTTCCGCATGACTTCCAAACCGTTCTCCTCACTTGCCTTCAGTTACCAAATGTGAGGTTTTTAGTTATATTTAACCTTTCTGGTCCCCAAATCTACCAGTTGCTCATGAGTATCCTGTCCCTCCCTCCTGTGCGTCGCCAGCACCCTCTCCAGGACTCTGAGCCTGCGTCTACAGCAGGCTGTGCTGCGTGCCCCTGCGATGCGCACACACACTTTCCTGGGGCCAGCAGACTCAAGAGCTTTGAGGGATTTTCCAGACCCCAGTTCTCTATTTTGAAAATGTGTCTGGAGGTTTTGGAACTAAGTCTTTTCCCTTCAACAAATCTCCTGCACCCCATTTGACAACAACAACAAAGACATGCCTCTCAACTATTTCAGAGTGACTAGGACCGACTGCCCCAAAGGAAGGGAAGCCTTCCAGACTAAACAAAGGGCCTCTGAAATACTGATGAAAATGTTAAGAGATCACCTCTCAAAGACA
>PVLC010019829.1:14196-30218 GCA_004027655.1 Graphiurus murinus
AAAAAAAAAAAAAAAAAAAAAAAAAAAAAAAAATTCAAAGACTAAAAAAGTTCATTAAAAATAATTTTTTTAAAGCCGGGCTTGGTGGCGCACGCTTGTAATCCCAGCATTCGGGAGGCTGAGACCGGAGGATCCGGGTTCGAGGCCAGCCTCAGCTACCTAGTGAGGCACTCCGCAACTTAGTGAGACTCGGTTTCAAAATAAAGAATAAAAAATAGGGCTGGGGGTGTAGCTCAGAGGTAGAATGCCCCTGAGTTCAATCCCTAGTACCGAAAAATAAATAAATAATAATAATAATTTTTTTAAATGTTTGGCACTTGAGTTGGAAGTTCAAAACAGCTTTCCATTCCTATCAGCTTATGTATATCAATAAAGTTGCTTAGTGCTTCTGACTCTAAAATGTACAGTTGAAATTGATGCTAAACATCTCATCCTAAGCAATAAATCCCATTCATCTGTAAATATATAATTAGTTTAAAACTCCATCCACTAGATGACTTTCTAATAAGATCTTATTTATTAAGTGTTAATAATAATTTGCAGTATATTCTGGATGATCAACTCAGTATTAACAATGAAAACATAACAAAAAGAAAAAAATTTTTAGGCCAAAGAAATTAAAGTTTTCAATCTTTTTCTCTATATATTTGTTGCAAAGAAATGTGATAGGGCAATAAAAAATCTTCAGTATAGAAGTAAATTAGGATAAACTGGGCACGGTGGCCCATGCTGTAATCCCACCACTTGGGAGGCTGAGACACAGGGCTGCAGGCTGAGGCCAGCCTCACCAAATGAATGAGACCCTTAGCAACTTGGCGAGACCATTTCAAAATAAAAAATAAAATACACTGGGGTAGAGCTCAGAGGTAGAACACTCCTGGGTTCCATTCCCAGTACTCTCTTCCAAAAAATGTATTAGGTTAAAATTCTATGTGGGAAATTAAAAGAGATCAAGAAGAAAAAAACAACAATGTGAAATTCCCAATTTAATGAGTCTATTCCTGAATTTTTAAAAATGGATGGAAATATGTATCGACATGCTGCAGTATTTACATTTCATTTTAAAGTGACACGGCCCTTCTTTTTTAAAACATCAGTATTTGTAAAACATTGTAAACTACATCCTTTGCAGATAAAATCGTACAGAGAACCTGTTGGACAGCAACTTGAAATTGTCTGAGTGATGGAGTTTTGCAGATGACCTCAGGAGGTACGCAGGAGAGTTTGAAGAGACAATGGTGACATCGGTCTCAATCCACCGGTCCCGCCTCTTACACTGCCATGTGCTCACCTCTCAGCTTCGCACCCATGTGCTCGAAGCACTACTTTGTTCTTGACACCCTCCGGGCCGCCCCACATCACACCCCACCCAAGCCGTCTGCATCAGGGTCCTTTCATTTTTATTTCAAAACAGGATCTTGCTAAGTTGCTGGACTGGTCTTGAACCTTCGATCCTCTTGTCTCAGCCTCCCAAGACTGGGGAACAGCTGTGCGCCACCGCACCTGGCTGAAAACCACATCTTTGTGGTGGAGACCTCTGGCAGACCTCTCCTCCCACCCTCACTGCCGAGAGGCTGCCTCAGACGCCTCCGACAGCAACAGCATCCCTAACACAGCTGTCCTGTCAAAAACAGGTAAGACTGGCACAACCGGAATAAGGAGAAGAACTTTTCAAAAAGTGTACAGCACAGAGGTGAAGAAAGGCTGAGAAACTGTTCCAAACTGGACATGACAAGTAAAGGCAGCACGTACGCCTGGGTGGCAGAAGACAGTTGCTCTGAAGGATGGTGGGGGACAACTGACGAAACTTCAACGTGGATGTAACAGAACGATATCCGTGTCGATCTGATTACTCTATTTGTGTAAGAGATGCCCTCATTCGTAGGAGATATCGGCCAAAGGGCACAATTCCTGCAATTTATTCTTAAAAGGTACATCGTGGAAATTAAGATTAAGAATATTGTATATGTTAGGTTTTATGTGCCTCTATGCTTGTGTTTATATAATTATATGCGTTCATATAATTGTATAGAGGAAAAATAGAGCACATTGGCAAAATGTTAACTGGTTGAATGCAGGTAAAGTTTTGGAAAGCCACCACTTATTATCTGTGAAACTTTTGCATGGGATTGAAAGTTTTCCAAGTAACAGGTTTAATTTAAAAATACACACTTTCTCCAGGCATGGTGGTTGTATGCCTGTAATCTCAGCTATTCAGGAGGATGAGGTGGGAGGATCTCAAGTTGGAGGCTAGTCTAGGCAATTTAGTGAGATCCTGTACCAAAATAAAAAATAAACCAGGAGTGGTGGTACACACCTGTAATCCCAGTACTTGGAAGGATGAGACAGGTAGATCACAGATTTGAAGCCAGCCTCAGCAACTTAGCAGGGCTCTCTGCAACTTCATGAGATCTTGTTTCCAAATAAAAAAATAAAATAGGAGCCGGGCGTGGTGGCGCACGCTTGTAATCCCAGCATTTGGGAGGTTGAGACCAGAGGATCCAGGTTCGCAGCCAGCCTCAGCTACCTAGTGAGGCACTCTGCAACTTAGTGAGACCCTGTTTCAAAATAAAGAATAAAAAATAGGGCTGGGGGTATAGCTCGGAGGTAGAATGCCCCTGAGTTCAATCCCTAGTACCACAAAAAATAAAATAAAATAAAATAGGGCCGGGCGTGGTGGCGCACGCTTGTAATCCCAGCATTCGGGAGGCTGAGACCGGAGGATCCGGGTTCAAGGTCAGCCTCAGCTACCTAGTGAGGCACTCCACAACTTAGTGAGACTCGGTTTCAAAATAAAGAATAAAAAATAGGGCTGGGGGTATAGCTCGGAGGTAGAATGCCCCTGAGTTCAATCCCCAGTACCGCAAAAAATAAAATAGGGCTGGGGGTGTAACTTGGAGGTAGAATACCCAAGGGTTCAATCCCTAGCACCATAAAATAAATTAATTACTAAATTAAAAAAAAAGACTGGGGATGTAGCTCACTGGTAAAACACTTGCCTAACATGTTTGAAGCCCTGGGTTCTATCTCTACTATTGCAAAATAAATAATTAAAAGTAAATGTAATTATTTGACCCAAGTAAGGTTTATGCCCCCCCACGCCTGAATTGGGGATTGAACCCAGGGGCATTCTACCTCCAAGCCCCAACCCCAGCTCTATTTTTTACTCTTTATTTTGAAACAGGGTCTCACTAAGTTGCAGAGGGCCTCACTAAGTAGCTGAGGCTGGCCGCAAACCTGCGATCCTCCTGTCTCAGCCTCCCAAGTACTGGGATTACAAGCGTGTGCCACCACACCTGGCTCGTAAGACCCTGTTTCAAAAAAAGTAAATAACAAGCTGGGCGTGGTGGTGCACGCTGTAATCCCAGTACTTGGGAGGCTGAGACAGGAGGATCGTGGATTCCCAGTCAGTCTCAGCTACTTAGTGAGGTCCTTCACAACTTAATGAGACCTTGTTTCACACTAAAGAATAAAAAAATAGGACTGGGGGTGGAGCTCAGAGGTAGATTGCCCCTGGGTTCAATCCTCAGTATTACAAAATAAATAAATAAATAACAGGGCTGGAGTATAGCTCAGAGATGGAGTACCCCTGGGTTCAATTCCCAGTACCAACAGAAAAAGAAAAAAAAAAGAAGAAGCTGAATAGCTATTCTATTCCTAAACATATATAACAAGAGAAAGGATATACAGACATACACACAGAGAACCATACATAAAATATTTATAGCAGCTTTACTTATAATAGTCAAAACAGGAGACAATCCAAAAATCCCATCAACATTTTCAACACAGAAGACAGCTGAGATAAGTATCTTGCTCAAAACTATCAAGAGGTTAAACGGCAAGACCGGAATACAAATCCAGGTCTACAGATTGAAGCACACAGCCGTACTGGGATAGCCGCCAGAATCACTGCAGGATAAATATTCAAATACCAACCAAACTGATTATCTACTAGGCCAGAAAACAACTTTGCTCCTAAGTCTAGGGAACTGAAGAGCTAAATGACTTAAGAGTTAAGAAAGTGAGAGCTGGGTGTGGCGGCGCACGCTTGTAATTCCAGCATTTGGGAGGCTGAGACCAGAGGATCTGGGTTCGCGGCCAACCTCAGCTGTTTAGTAAGGCTCTCCGAAAATTAGTGAGACCCTGTTTCAAAATAAAGAATAAGAAATAGGGCTTGGGCTGTAGCTCGGAGGTAGAATGCCCCCGGGTTCCATCCCCAGTACCACACACAAAAAAAAAAAAAAGAAAAGAAAGAAAGAAAGTCAGAAAATGGATTTGGGGAAGAGGAACCTAAGGTGATTGGTGGACCCAAAAGACCTGTGGTGTAAGCAGGGTGAGTTCCAGGCCCTCCTACACACGTGACAAGGAGGTGGTCTTTTAACCTCTAGGGACAGAATCCCATAGGTATACAAACTAAAAACAACCTACCAGGTAGCCAACAGTTCTTTAAGAGAGAAAAATTCTTTTACTCCCCAAATACTATGAACAGCAGAGCATGGTGGTGCTCATCCGAGAGCCCAGCTATTACAGAGGCTGAGGTAGCAAGTACAAGGCCAGCCTGGGCAACTTACCAGACCCTGCCTCAAAATAAAGAATAAGCCAGGCATGGGGGTGCACGCCTACAATCCCAGTACTTGGGAGGCTGAGACAGGAGGATCACAGGTTCGAGGACAGCCTCAGCAAGTAATGAGACTCTTACCAACCTAGCGAGATTCTGTTTCAAAATTTAAAAAAATAAAATAGGGTTGGGTTGTAGCTTGGAGGTAGAATGTCCTTGCATTCAATTCCCAGTACCATAAACAAATAAATAATAAAAAAAAATTTAAAAGAGCTGGGGTATAGCTCAGTGGCAGAGTGGCCCTGGGTTCAATCCCCAGTAACACAAAAAATAAACATATATACTAATGTAGACATAGAGTAACATAACAGTAGCTTAATAAACAAATTACATTCTTTGTTTTGACACAAGAGAAGACTGAGGCAAAAGGAACAGAAACACTGAACCAGTGACCAGCGAACACGGCCGACTTCTGAGTTTACCTAGCAAGGGCTGCATGTCCTTAATAGGCTAGAACAAAAGCTGTGCATTGCTTTTGGGTGAGTTTTTGCTTGTTTACTGTGTTTGGGTCATGCAGCTACAAGGCCATGCACAGAGGTACAAAACGCTTTTCCCTTTTCCTTTTTTTAAAATTCTAAGGGAGGAATTATCTACCAAGGCATCATTAACTGTACACACATGTGGTTACTGCTAAAACCACTGTAAAAGTACTCTCTTCTAGGATATCAATTATACCATCTCTAAGCAAGGATTTCTCCTGTCCAGTCTTGTAGCAATCAAAACACGTTGGCAAGCCTCATGACTCACTCTCAAATCCCTGTTAAATAACACCTAAACATCGTCAGGTTCAAGGGCACCTTCCCGGATTTCAGTGACTCCCAGGCCGCTACTGGACACAGCCCCTTTTTACTTTTCCCCTCCCCCAGTGGCAAGGACTTGTGACGCTTACCACAACTGGCTTTCACAGTACTTGGAGGGAGCTGGGTGCAGTGGCACACACCCCAAATCCACTACTAGGGTGGCTGAGACAGGAGGACAGCCTCAGCAATGTAGGAAGACCCTCAGCAACCTAGTGAGACCCTGTTTCATAATAAAAATGGCTGGGGTATAGCTGAAAGGTAGAATACCAATACCAAAACAACAACAACAACAAAAAAACTAAAAACGAAGTCTGCTGTGGCACACACCTGTAATCCCAGTTCTTGGGAGGCTGAGACAGGAGGATCACAAGTTTGAGGACAGCCTCAGCAACTTAGCGAGACCCTATTTCAAAATAAAAAATAAAATTGGGGTAAGGGGCTAGCTCAGAGGTAAAACAGCCTTGGGTTCAATCCCCACTACCCCTCCTACACACACACACTAGTAGGAAAACCCAGAGACAGAGGGAAGTGCCATCAAGGCATTTACCCCCAGTTCGTTCTGCTTCCATCATTTCTGCACTCTAATTCAACCCTGCCCCAGAGAGGAAAAACCGAGAAAAGTAATGATTCCAAAACTTCAACAGTGAAGAGGCCTGTGGTGCGGTATATTCCGCAACGGAGCTTCAAAAGCTCCTCAACACCATGCTTAGCTATTGCTAAAGTAAGTTAACTGCTGGGCGCGGCGGTGCACACCTGTTACCCCAGTCCTTGGGAGGCTGAGCAGAAGGATCACAGGTTCTGAGACAGCCTCAGCAAGTAGCAAGACTCTCAGCAACCTAGCCATACCCTCCCTTTTCAAAACAAAAAATAAAAAGAGCTGTGGGTGTAGCTCGGAGAGAGAATGCTCCTTCAATTCCTAGCACCAAAAAAAAAAAAAAAAAAAAAAAAGTTAACAAAGACTAAATAAGTCATATTGTAAACAAGCTCCATCCTATTTCTTTCTAGGTTAAGTTCAACCACATGCAGTATCCTAAATTAATTTTCAAGGGTGTTTTAAGCATAGTTTCAAACAAGTTACCGACATGACAAGTTTGGGTTGCTCAATGTTATAAGCTGGGCAATTTTAAGAAGAGACAATATTTAGAAGCAGAAGGGTTAGATTAAAATTCTGAACTTTTTTTTTTTGAGTTCTGTTCCTTGAGAAAATAATATAGTCCCTTTGGGCTTTAATTGACTTATCAATATTAGAATACCAAAGCCTATTCAGCACAGGAAAACTAGAAAGAATAATCTGCATATGAAAGGTACCGTAAATATTAAATGTTATTTAACCATTCTTTTAAAATAGCATTCTTCAGAGTCAGGCACACACTTGTCATCCCAGTACTTGGGAAGTTGAGACAGGAGGATCACAGGTTCGCCACCAGCCTCAGCAACCTCCTGAGGCCCTCTGCAACTTAGTGAGATCCTGTTTCAAAATAAAAAACAAAATAGGGCTGGGGGTATAGCTTATAGGTAGAATACCCCTGAATTCAATCCCCTGTACCACACACAGACAAAAAAAGCATTCTTCAATCTGTTACTCTGTTATGAGTTTCAACTTTAATGAAACTCCTTCAATGAGATTATTTTTTATAAGCATTAGCTCATCAAATCTTGTAAGTCCTATCTTAATCATGTTGGAAATCTGGAAAACTGACAAGAGGAAGTCAAGATATCTTTTTCTAAAAGTCTATCTACAATTTTGCATTGCCTCCCACTATTTGAGGAAGAAAACTAGTCATAAAAATGAAAAGAGAGCCGGGTGTGGTGGTGCATGCTTATAATCCCAGTACTTGGAAGGCGGAGACCGGAGGTTCTGGGTTCGTGGCCAGCCTCAGTTACTTTAAGAGGTTCTCCGCAACTTAGTGAGACCCTGTTTACTTTTACCCAAATCTGAAATCTGCTGAGAGCCATATTCAAATGGAGTAACTGATCTGCTTTCATTCTGTAATTCAAAGTATGTTTCCTGAGGCAATATTGAAAAAAATCTTTTTTCCCCCCAGTGGTGGGGATTGAACCCAGGGCCACAAGCATGGTAGGCAAATGTTCTACCACTGAGCTACAATCCCAGAGAGGATATTTATTATCTTTAAACTTAAAAAAAAAAAAGTTATTGTATTATTCTCCTAGACATAATTTTAATGGTAGCTAATAGCGATCTTATCTACTTACCTTTATGGCTGTTTGATATATAATACAATACACCCATTTTTCCTTACTAGCATTCAGGGATTTTTTTTCTCAAAGCCAAGTTTGTCACTGAGTGACCCTTTCCCCCAGTAACAAAGACGTTGGGGCTTGAAACAAATCAAACAAAAGTCCTGAGACTTCCTGAAGTCTGGCAACACCCACTCTTTCAAGATCCAGCACGGCTGCAGAGTCCCTGTCAACACACCGACTCTCGTCCACGGCCACTGCCACCGGCTCGGGTCTGCGCTCAGCAAGGGCGACCACGGCTCTGGAGCTGGACTAGAAGGCAGCTCCTTCTCATCCCCAGGGCCGACCTGGGCCCCGCCGGGCTGAGGGGGGCTGGCCTCCACTGAACCACCCCAGAGAGGCTCAGGCTCAAGCTCCACCTAACAGGGCCGCCCAGCCTGGCTCCTACACCACCTCGGCTTCTCCAGGACAGACAAACTTTCCTTCCCCTCCTGATCACTGGCCCTCCACAGACCGGGGGCCAATATCCTCCCGCCCCCTCCCTCAGGAGCCGCCAAGTGATTCTTCAACTGGCCACAGAGCCAAAGAGCTCTGTTCCTCAGTCCTCCGGGTGAAAACCTGTAAAAACTCCAACTGAGAAAATGAGCAGTTTCTCTAACACAGTTTTCAACTAAATTAGAAATATGCAAAATAAACTGTGCCTTCAAATATCTACAGTTTTATCCTGAATTAAAGCTGGACTTGCTGAATTAAAGCAGACTTGGAATAGAACCTTTACAAAGTTAAATGCGCTGGGCATGGGGGTGCGTGCCTGTAGTCCCAGTACTCAGGAGGCCAAGACAGGAGGATCACAGGTTCAAGGCAGTCTCAGCAACATAGCGAGATTGAGCAAAACCCGTTACAAAACAAAGAAATAAAAAGGACGGGGAGTGAAGCTCAGAGGTGGAACACCACTGGGTTCAAGTCCCAGTATCCCCCCCCACACACACACATTACAGGCAAGCACTAGCAGCATTTGTAAGGATAGTAATTCTGTAGTGTAAGGTGTGCCGTCAGTCTTTCCTTCCTAGCTTTTTCTTCAAGCCACCCTTGCTGTTTATGCGGAACAGCAAACACAATAACCGCTATTTACCAGATACTGTCTTAAGTGACTCAACCCCATTAACATGTGTAACGTCCCCTACAACTCGATGGTCAGGACAACTATTTACAAGCGCCAGAGCTTAGGCAGAGAGGTGGGCGAGGCTCCCAAGTGGGCCAGGCTGCACCTGGCCCGAGGGCTCGGGTCTGTTGTTAGCTACAGTACCACACAGGGCCTCTTTGGCCTTCGAGATGCCACCTGTACTAAGCTGCGTGTGCGCCGCTAGAGGGCACGGGCTGTCCCCAGCCTGGGCAGCTCACCGCCGTCTCCCTGGCAGCCTTCCCTCCAGGCTGTGTTCTCTGGGGATGAGGGGAGGAACCACATGCGTCTCATCCTTCTGGGTACATGGTGCCACCTGAGGACCAAGGACACACAGATGCTCTTGCTACCGCCCGTCATAAATGCTTGCTGGATGAACGGATCTGCCAGTGTGAACATAAATGTAAGACTCAGAAGCCCCCGACCTGTGATAACATTGAGGGCCTCCTCTCCAATCCTAACCCTGCAAGAGGTGTGTGCTCAACAGCTGCCTTGCCTAATGTCTTCACACACTACTAGGCAGGTAAGCGTAAGGAAAGACATCAAACGCAATGTAAGAGCTAGCCTTCGGGGTTCCCTTCAAGGCAGCTATTTAAGAAAAAACGCCACCCCTCCCCCGAAAAGAGGCATTGAGCAGTAGGTAAGTTTGGAATAAGATACATTTGTTTTAAAAATAATTACTCTTTTCAGGGACTCTTCCTAAATAGTAACTTGGGAATTTAAAAGTTAAGTTTAGTTTGGGGAAGGAGAGCCATATTAGACAAGGCATTTTCAGACTGTGGCCCTGCTGCAGGCACACAGGTACGAAGCCACAGCACGCTGGTTTGGGGCAGGCTTCCGCTGGAGACAGCAACTCTGCCAGGTTGCCATCTCGGCTCAACACAACTGCACGCCCCCTGTCTCCCGTGACCTACTTAGTACAGTCTGCACACTCTTTACTCCTAAAAGGCATTTCAGAACCCGGTGCTTTTTTGATCTGTCACTATCTCGGAGCATGAGCCTGAACAGAGATTGTTTCAAGTTAGCTGCAACTATGACTTCTTTCCACCGAAACTTGGCTAACTCTCCTTTGTCTTTTCTGTCATCCATCCAAATTACTTTCTGATGCTTAGAAAACCATGTAGGAAATGAAAAAATCCCTTTCTAAGTACCAACTCATCTCCGTCGCCGTGGGGGAAACAATGTCAAAAACTTACGGGTTTCTTTTTCTTTCTCTCCCTCTCTCTTTCTTCCTATATAAAAGGATCAACTCTTTAAAAACTTCAAGGTCTCCGAGGCAACCTGCAACCCCGGTGCTGCAGGACATCTGGACGCGCTCTCAACATCTCGCTTTAAAGAAACACGCCCGGTAAACCTCCCTGTTCCTGCCGGGGCCACACCTTCCAGCCGGCCTGGCGCCGCACACCGAGCGGGCCGGGAGCGGGGGCCTGGCCGCCCTCCCCGCGCCGGGCACCGGCTCCGAGGCCGCCTCCCTCCCGGGGGCGCGGATGGGGCGCCGCGCACCGCCCCGCCCGGCCGGCCGCCGCTCCCGGGCCGGGGACGCCGGGGACCCCGGGGACCGCCCGGGCCGGGGGATCGGGGCGGGACCGGGCCGGGGCCGGAGCTCGGGGGCGCGGCCCCGCAGGCCGCCGTCACTCACACGCGTCCGCGTCCTCCGCCAGGTCCTCCTGGAGCAGCGACAGGTCTGCGCGGGAGAGAAGAAAGGCCGGTGAGCCGCGCCCGCCCGCCCGCCCGCCAACGCCCGCCGCCCGCCGCCCGCCGCCGCCGCGGGGCACGTACCCGCCATCTTGTGGTCGCCCTCCGCCGCCGCGGCCGCCCGGCCCGGCTACATGGAGGAGGGCGGAGGGCGGAGCCGCGGGCGCGAGCGGGGCCGGGGCGCGCGGGCGGGGAAGCGAGGCCGGCGAGGGAGGCCGCGGGAGGAGGCCGGCGCGCGGGGCGGGGCGGGGCGGGGCCGCGGGGCGGGGCTTCCGGGAGAGGCGTGGCTTCCGCGGGGCGTGGTTTCCGCGAGGGCGTGGCTTCCGGCTCCGGCTCCGCCTCCTTCCTCCTCCGGCCTCCGCCGGCCCCTCGGCGCTCCTCCCGCGGCCCAGGCGCCCAGCCGCGGACCGACGGACGGACGGACGGACCGACGCGCCGCGCCGCGCGAGTGAGCCGCCGCGCCGCCCGCCGCCCCGCCGCCGCTTTGTTGGGTCACCGGCCGCGCGTCGCGCAGGTCGCAGGCCGAGGCCTCCGCCCGCCAGGGCCGCGAACAAAGCCGGGCGGCCGCGGGCGCCCCGGACCCGGCACGCGGAGGCCACCTCGGCCATGTGCGCGGTGGGTGTGCCATTAGGAGGAGGACTCGGTACTGCCGGGAGGATGCAGGGAACCTATACAGTACTTGGTACCGGGGGCGCTGGAGGAAGGCTGCCTAGAGTGGCTTTTTTTTTTTTTAATAATTTTGGCAGCACTTTGTCAGCTCAAGTCTGTACCGCAGATTTTACGCTTTGCCCTGTTTTACGTGGGTTAAGTGATTAGCTTAAATCCCAGGTACAAAGTGGGGCTGACCTCCCAGGTTTTGTGACTCCACTGCCTACCTTTTTTTTTTCAAGAACTCAGGGGCATTCTACCTCCGAGCTACACCTCCAGCCCTATTTTTTAGTCTTTATTTTGAAACAGTGTCTCCCTAAATTGCGGAGTGCCTCACTAGGTAGCTGAGGCTGGCCACAAACCCAGATCCTCTGGTCTCAGCCTCCCAAATGCTGGGATTATAAGCGTGCGCCACCACGCCCGGCTCACTGCCTGTCTTTATGACTCTCGTCTAAAGCCTACTCCACCTTGGGTTTCCAAGATGATGGTCTCAAGTGGAGAACAAAACGCTGGTTTGCCTCGCTGAGCCCACTTTGGAGGTCTGGTCTCCTTCCTACCGTGTTGTCTTAGTTAAGGACCATGCATTGGCACTTAAAGACACTGAGGAGTCATATCCTCTGAAATGTGTAACTGCACAATGCAAGGGGTTCTACGCAATTATTTCAAAAGATTTCCTCTCAAACATTACTTGCCAAGCAGAACACAGAATGTATACTATGTAGTAAAATTCTGAGTAAAGCTGGGTACACATGCTTGTAATCCCTCTACTTGGGAGGCTGAGACAGGAGGATCGTAGGTTCGCAGCCAGCCTCAGCTACTTAGTGAGGCCCTCTACAACTTAGACCTTGTTTCAAAATAAAGAATAAAATAGAGCTGAGGGTGTAGCTTAGAGGTAGAATGCTCCTGGGTTCAACCCCCAGTGCCACACACACACACATCCTGAGTCAGGCATGGTGACGCAGGCTTGTAACCCCAATACTTAGGAGGCTGACACGGGAGAATCACAAGTTGGAGGCCAGCATCAGCAATTTAGATCCTCTGCGACTGAGACACTTTCAAAAAAAAATAAAATAGGGCTGGGTGGAGTTCAGAAGTAGAACACTCCTGGCTTCTATCCCCAGAGTTACACATTAAAAAAAAAAAAAAATCTGAGTGATAAAAACAAAATAGACTTGTGAGGCCCTGGAAACTTAGTGAGACTCTGTATCAAAATAAAGTCAGATGTGGTGGTGGTGCATGCTTGTAATCCAGTACTTGGGAGGCTGAGACTGGAGGATCTGGGTTCGCAGCCAGCCTCATCTACTTAGTGAGGCCCTCTGAAACTTAGTGCAACTTAGTGAGACCTTGTTTGAAAACAAAGAAGAAAAAATAGGATTGGGGGTGTAGCTCAGGCATAGAATGCCCCGGAGTTCAATCCCCAATACCACAAATTAATTAATTAACTAATTAATTAAAAATAGGGCCCGAGGCATAGCTCAGAGGTAGAATGCCCCTGGGTTCAATCCCCAGTACCACAAAAATAAATAAATAAATAGACTAACTCCAAATGTGTATCTAACTTTCACAAATATGAAATAGTTAAAACTAAAAGCCAAACTTTCCTGTTTCCTTCCCTTGCAGAATGTCCTTATGTGAAGTCAGCTGATGCTCACTCTGGGTGACGGGGAGTTGGAAATTCAGACTGTCTGCAGAAACCAGTCCCCGGGGACTCTACTCCTGGGCCGTCACCCTGCTGTGCTGCTGGGTGTGTTCACACCGCAGTTCAGGGCAGGAGAGGAAGGCAGCAAATCAGCTGTTTGCACTCCTGTGATCTCCTTGGGACAACACAAAATCTAGCCACCCCGCTTACAAAGACAACTGCCTCGATGTTTTCCCCAGCAAAGTCAGACTTTAAGTTTTCAGAGAGCTGGGCATGGTGGCACATGCTTTCATCCCAGTACTTGGGAGGCTGAGATAGGAGGATCACAGGTTCGTGGCAGCCTCAGCTACTTAGTGAGGCTCTCTGCAACTTAGTGAGACCTTATTTCAGAAATAAAAAAATAAAAATAGGGCTGGGGTGATAGCTCAGAGATAGAACGTTCCCTAGGTTCAATCCCCAGTACTGCCAAAAAATTGTTTTAAAAATCCTCAGAGATGGTGAGAAAACAGGCTACATGGCAGATGCTAACCGAGGACCCAGGATGCCTTGGGCATAGCCAGGCGGCTGAAGTCGTGCCTCCGTGTTCTCCGGAGGAGGCTGGCCGCAGTTTGCCCATGTTGACCGAGAGCTGGGCACTCAGTTCTCACTGAGTTATATGTTGTGACAAGTCCATTCACCAAGAATGGTTTGTAGTCATGCCAGCGAGTTCAGCATATGGACTTGTTTTGTTGTTGTTTGTGGTCCTGGGGATGGAACCCAGGGGCATTCTACCTCTGAGCTACAACTCCAGCCCGATTTTATTCTTTTATTTTGAAACAGTGTCTCACTAAGTTGCTGAGACTGTCCTTAAACCTGTGGCTGCATACTTGCTTTGTGTGTGGGGGGGGGGTACTGGGGATTGAACTCAGGGACATTCTACCTCCGAGCTATACCCCCAGCCCTATTTTTTATTCTTTATTTTGAAACAGGGTCTCACTAAGTTATGGAGTGCCTCACTAGGTAGCTGAGGCTGGCCGCCAACCTGGATCCTCTGGTCTCAGCCTCCCAAATGCTAAGATTAGAAGCATGGGCTACCACACCTGGCTTGCATACTTACTTGCTTTTATATTTGATTTTCTCTCAGTACTTCTTTCTCAAAGATAAGATTAATGTTTTTATCTCTTAAAATGCACTTTTTCTTCCTTATAAAAATTATATTTAAACAAAGAACAGCAATCACTGTTCTATGCACCTCTATGAGGCTGGCCTTGAACCTTTGATCTTCCTGTCTCAGCCTCCCAAGTACTGGGATTACAAGCGTGCACCACCATGCCCCACACAAGTCGACTTTTAAAGTTATCATCTAACTATGTGGGTACTAAGGCCTGAGTTTTTTTGTTTGTTTTGTTTTTGTACTGAGGACTGAACCCAGGGACATTCTACCTCTGAGCTACACCTCTAGCCTTTTTTATTTTTTATTTTGAAACATGGATTTGCTGAGGGCCTCCTTAAGTTGTTGAGACTGGTCTCGAATCTGTGATCCTCCTGTCTCAGACTCCCAAGTACTGGGATTACAGGTTTGTGCCACCATGCCCATCCTAAGGTCTTAGATTTTAAGAATAAGTCCTCTTCCAAATGACAGCAAAAACTTTCATTAGCTGCCCAGGAAGCTTGGAAATTTATTTACTTAGCTTTTCAAACACAAATATAAACATCTTGGGGAAAACATTGCTAATAACAAGAACAAAAACTCCACCTGACATAGCATGACACTATTCTATTAATTCTTATATCAGTGGTTGAACCATTTACTTTTTACTTCAGAATGATCATTCCTAAACCTGAAAGTATATAGAAGGCAGATCTATAGTGTTTTAAATGAAAAAAAAAAAAAAATCTGGAACATGGAGGAATAGATAAAAATGCTTTTTAAACAAATTTTTAACATTCATTTTTATTTACCTCTGTGGTTTTGGAACCAGGTTGCTGTGAGCCCCTCATAGGTTGCTATTCTCAAATTCAAAAGAATAATTTTCCTTTTCTTTGATACTGAGGATTGAACCCAGGATATTCTACCTCAGTGTTACGCCCCCAGAATGTTTTGTATTTTGAACATGGTCTCTCTAGGTTGTTGAGGGTCTCACTATGTTGCCAAATCTGTCCTCAAACCTACAATCCTCCTGTCTCAGCCTCCTAAGTACTGGGATTACAGATGTGCAGCACCATGCCTAGCAAAAAGAACAATTCTTTAAAAATTTTCTAATCTTTGCTGGGCATGGTGACACACACTTATAATCCCAATACATGGGAGGCTGAGACTGGAGGATCTGGGTTCCCATCCAGCCTCAGCTACTTAGTGAGGCCCTCCGCAACTTAGTGAGACTCTGTTTCAAAATAAAGAATAAAAAATAGGGCTGGGGGTGTAGCTTGGAGGTAGAATGCCCTTGGGTTCAATCTCCAGTACCACACAAAAAAAGAATTTCCAATCTCTTACCTCAAGCCTCCTCTACATTTCTGTGTGTATACACATTATATAAAGGTGAATATTTGTGTGAAGTTTTCTCGTCCCCATCTCTGTGCTTCTAGCCCCTGCTAAAGGTTGGTGTCAAGGTGACATTCCAGAATGTGAAAACTTAGCCTCTCCTTCAGCTTTCATAGTTCACGGTTTGGTTTTTCAAAGACATTTGATCTCTTTTTAGTCACATCAGCCAAAGATATATTTTCGCACACCATCAAGAAAGGAAAGAAGAGCCAGGTGCCGTGGTGGCGCACACTTGTAATCCCAGCTACTTGTGAGACTGAGGCAGGAAGACCACAAATTTGAGGTCTCAAAATAAAAAGAAGGGCTGGGATGTAGCTTAGAGGTAGAACACATGCCTAGCATGCACAAGTCCCTGGGTTCAATCCTCAGCCACCCTCTCACCCAAAATGGAGGAGCCGAGCATGGTGGCACACACCTGTAACCCCAGTACTTGAGAGGCTGAGACAGGAGGATCACAGGTTCGAGGACAGCCTCAGCAACACAGTGAGAGTCTGAGCAACCTAGTGAGACCCTGTTTCAAAGAAAAAGGGCTAGGATCCCAGCATTCGGGAGGCTGAGACCGGAGGATCCGGGTTCGCGGCCAGCCTCAGCTAACTAGTGAGGCCCTCCGCAACTTAGTGAGACTCGGTTTCAAAATAAAGAATAAAAAATAGGGCTGGGGGTATAGCTCGGAGGTAGAACGCCCCTGAGTTCAACCCCCAGTGCCGCAAAAAAAAAAA
>PVLC010019830.1:0-29999 GCA_004027655.1 Graphiurus murinus
AATCCCAGCATTCGGGAGGCTGAGACTGGAGGATCCGGGTTCGCGGCCAGCCTCAGCTACCTAGTGAGGCACTCTGCAACTTAGTGAGACTCGGTTTCAAAACAAAGAATAAAAAATAGGGCTGGGGATGTAGCTCGGAGGTAGAATGCCCCTGAGTTCAATCCCCAGTACCGCAAAAAAAAAAAAAAAAAAAAAAAAAAAAATTAACATCAGTAATAATAAGATACAGACATCATGAAGCCCTTGATCTGCCACCCTCAGAAGGACTGATTCTGCATATTCCTGCCCAAAGTGTCAAACTTGAATTTCATCTGGAGGAAGCAGCACACAAACCCAAGTCAACACTTTATGTATGTCAGTTTTAATGCTCCAACTAAAATTTAGGCTCCTTGTGGTAAGAAATCATATTATACATTAATTATTATTTTCTCAAATGTCTGAGAAAGTAGTCAGTAGAGAGTACACAACATTGGGACAGCAGAATAGCCAGGTTGCTGTCCCAATGCTACCGGACAACCTGCTCAGTCCTTGGGAATCCGGGTCTTCCACATCTACTTTGTTGAGTAATCCAACGGGACAAGTGAGGTGGTGCATGTGAAGATTCTCCTGAAACCTCAGGACACTATGCCAACGGAAACCATGATTATCAACCCTCACACAATAACACCAACGCTGACTGTTTAAAACTAACAGGTTCAACTCACCTTGAAAATCAGATTCATCTTGTGTTAAAATACTCAAGAACCCTCCTAAAAGATTTTTCACAGTTCCCTGAAAATATAAAAAAGGAACATAAAAAATTAAATATTTTACCTCACGGAAGCATAAAGAAACTGCAAAGTCATAAAATATTATTTGACAGGGATCTACCATGAGTGTATGTGTGTTAAAATGACTAAAAAATGTTATGTGTAGGAGTATACATTTCATATTCATACTGTCTTGAATATTCTGATTGTTTTTAAATAATGAACACACATTGCAATTAAATGCACTTTTAAAATGTTATCCATTCTTGGCATATACAAGGTTTCATTACTGTTAACAATATTAACTTTTTATGCTACTTAAGAGAAATATGAAATTAGAAGATTTTAGAATGTCACTTGCAGGTCAAAACACATTTGGGTATTATAAAAGATACGTAATCATCTCAACTAATTTTCAGACAAGTTGGGTTATAAATAACAAGTTGGGCAATTAGGGCACGAGTGTGATACAGACTGATCAAATTCAATGCATCTTTTACCTGTTGCATGAGCAGGAAAATGTTCTTTTCTTTCTGTCTAATAATTTTCAAAAAACTCTCAAATACATGAGCAAGCACATCAAGTTTGGCTTTGCTAGCAGACAGCAAATTTAGTTCCAGCATACAAATCTCAGGATATATTATTTCCCCTTGAGTGAGGTTTTCCAGCAAATCGTTTGGACTGACGGATACACCGAGACCTTCCACTTCAGGTGTGAAGTCAACCCCTGCAAGGGAAAAAGAAAAAATGATTCTTATACCCTAAGCACTGAATAAATACTCAAGCCTTAGTCTGCATTTAGACGGTCTAGTGGCAAAAAATACTGTTTATAAGAAGATACTCACAAACCTTTTCCTACAAGATTACTTTTGATTAAAGTATGTACCTTGAATAATCAAGTCTTATGGTTGGTTTGAAATCAATATGTTAAAAGTAACTTTAATATGCAATAAAACTATACTATAGATATTACCAATATTTTTATAGATGTGTGAAATAGATTTAACACATCCCTTCAACACACCTGGAAAAAGAAACTATTGGAGGTTTTCTGATCCCAAATACCTATATCACTAGGTGATGTAGTGAATTGCTCACATCACCACGGAGGCAGTGGGCAGGGCTACTGGTTGGCTAAATCCTAAACTTTGTCTGGTGTATGTGAGAAACAGGCGCTGTCATACTGAATGTGATATTTTGTAAGAATAGCTGATAAGACCTTAAAAGAGACTCCTGTGCTCTTCTAAAACTGTTGATAGAGTGAAGAAATTTCTACCTAGAGCAGAATCCTTTAAGTTGAGATTTAGTTAGCAAACATAAAAAATGAAGACATCTACGTTACAACATCATACCTCTATTATGATAAAACCACCATTAAGTGGATACTTTTTCAAAAAGCACTGACCATGAGCTCATTACATCCTTTAACTAAAAAATCAGTGAGTATTCCCATTCACTTCACGTCAAAGAGAAAACTCTGGGCAAGATAATTACTCTAAACTCAGTGAAGACTAACAGTACTGAAAAATGCACAAGGCCAGAGCCTTTCAAGAAATCCTTTGGCTCTCATGACTCCACCTTTCCCTTTCTGCCCACGTTTAAAGGCCAGAGACAAGGACCATATGCAATGCAGTTCCATCTAAGGACAAGTTGGGCTGTGGAAAATCAAGACGAAATCTCTGCTGCAGCATCACTGTGCGTCACAGAGCCAAGTCTGCTTTCCTCTTATTATTTTTCTTTGTAACAAAAGGCCCGTGTTTGGCCAGTTTTTTTTTTTTTTTTTTTTTAGAACTCATGTAAACATTACCTATTTAGAAAGCTTTCCCTCCCAATCATTATTACACCATCTGGTTTTAGATCCCTCATGCTGTTTATTTCTGATCCTTGTTGTCTGTCCCTCCCACTGAATGCCCATGGAAGCAGGGACTCTGTCACCCATGTTTTTAAGTCAGTGTTCATGATAACAAAAGGCATGTCACTGTTTTAACTGCGTATGTGAATCTGTGAGGCAATATAAATTCTAAGGCAGTATCATCATGAACTGCTTGCAGATCCAATCGCAAGGGCGTCTGTGGTATTTTTACCATCATCCCGAGCTTCGCCGTCCTCGGAGTTACTTTCACTATCTGCTTCATAACCTTCTTCTTCAACCAAAAGTTTAAAATTACAACTCTGAGAATCTTCGGCTTCTTCTGAAAAATCTCCAGGCTGGGGAGACAATTCTTCCTCAGATTGGTGATTCTGTAAAATTGGTGGAATTCAAAGGCAGCAGCTGTAATACTTTCTTTTTTTTTTTTTTTCCGGTACTGGAGATTGAACCCAGGGACATTCTACCTCTGAGCTCTACCTCCAGCCCAATTTTTTATTCTTTATTTTGTTTTTTCTATTTGTCTGTTTGTTTTACAGTACTGGAGATGAACTCAGGGGCATTCTACCTCCAAGGTACACCCCCCACCCCCATTTTTTAATTGTTTATTTTTGAAACAGGGTCTCACTAAGTTGTGGAGGGCCTAAATCACTGAGGCTGGCCGCAAACCTGCAATCCTCCTGTCTCAGCCTCCCAAGTACTGGGATTACAAGCATGCGCCACCACGCCCAGCTTATTTTTATTTTGAAAAAAATGTCTCACTAAGTTGCAGAGGGCCTCACAAGTTGCTGAGGCTGGCTGCAAACCTGTGTTCCTCCTGTCTCAGCCTCTCAGGTACTGGGATTACAAGTTTGCGCCACCACCCCCAGCTAATACTCATTTTTTTTAAAACTAGGACATCCAGTCCTATTTTTTATTCTTTATTTTGAAACTAGGTCTCACTAAGTTGCGGAGTGTCTCACTAGGTAGCTGAGGCTGGCCACGAACCCGGATCCTCTGGTCTCAGCCTCCCCTCCTGGGATTACAAGCGTGCACCACCACGCCCGGCTAATACTCATTTTTAATAACAGAATATTTGTTACTCAAAACTTATTTTAAGGACAGTGTCAGTATTTTCTTTAGGAAAAAAAAAAACAGTAACCACTATAAATTATGAAATTCACTCACAGAACTTCTCAGAACCTCTCAGACAATTTAACAGCTTAAGAAGAGGGTTCCTGACAGATAAAGCCATAGGTCATATCTCAGTTCAACTGAAAAATAACGCTACTTAAGAAATTTTATTCTAGTTATACAACAGGGAATAACTGAAAACCATGAGGTGGAATTACTCTTCACACTATTTACTGCTAATAAATATATATGTATATATATTATTTTTACACATTAATAGAAATTTTTTGAAGGATTTTTATAAATAAATATATCATAAATTAAATACACAGAGAAGATATGGCAATATTTCAAAGGGAGTAAAGATTTCAGAATGTCTGCATAAAGCATCTCAGAAATCAAGAGCCCTTGTGTAACAGCTATGTGAGACATTTTCCTTTTCTCATAAAAATGCTACTGATACCTTTACTTTAGAACACATTTTCACTTAAAAAGGCTCAGAGTATTTTATTGCAACAGTGATAAAAGGCAGCACATAGTCGGTATTTTATCACTTTACAGTTAACCAGTTGATTCAGTAATAAGATGAAGGTATTGATAGTTATTTCAATAAAGTTTTAAAGTTCTGGCAAACAGAAATAGAATATTATAGCAAAAAATGAAAACATCATACATAAATATGTATATGATACACATGAAACTTCTCTTTTAATTCTTCAGTCTAGCAATCCATATTCTGTTTTAACTCATTCACACACACACACACATGCACACACGCACACGCACACTGCTAAAGAGTTAAAGTTACATAAAGATGAAGGTTAGTGATAATCAAAAGCAAAAATCAACATGAAAGTGGAAGGAAATGAACTAGATAAGCATCACAAAGTGTCAGGAAAAAAATCAAATAGTAACAACAACTAAAAATCAGATTGTTATTTCTATGCAAGCACTAGTCATTTTCATGTTGAGCAACTTAACGTGAGCAAAGAATTCTGGAAATACCAGCTGCATCAATCTAGGGCCACACTGGATCAATGAATAAGCATCTCTAAATTATCCTCTAATAAACTCAGTTTATCAAATCAAGTAACACGCTTCTGCCTTACCAGGAGTAATTCTCAGTCGATTTCCAGGTCAGATTAAGAAAAGCATGTCTTACTGCTCTCCTGTGCTTTGAGAGGATGCGCTGACACGAACCGCCCTTCTCGGATGTTGGTGATTCGGCTATGGAGCTCACTCAGCGGTGTCCCAGCCCCTCCCCGACCCTGTCCTGCAGGTCACGCCAGACAACGCGACCCTGTGGATGCATACCTTCTCGGTCAGAGCGTCGCAGTGCTCAGCATCTGCGGGGTGGCTCCCCAGGGCGACCCGGAGCAGGGCGTCCAGTAAGGGCTTTGCCGACTCCGTCTCAGTCGCCTTTGACTTGGAAAGGTGGTCCCTCATTTCAAACAGTATATTTTCCACAGATAAGTTCTAAGGTAAAATAAAAGAGACTAAAAATATTAAGAACATGCTTTAAAAAAAACCAAACAGTAACAAAATAAATACTTAACAAATAGAAAGCTAGTCGATTTATATGCTGTTGATATGAAAGTTAACTGTCTATATAAATTTTGAGCTGTATGTCAAGCATGGTGGCACATGCCTGTGACTAATCTCAGTGCTTGGGAGGCTGAGAAAGTAGGATCACAGATTCAAGGACAGCCTCGGCAACTTAGCGAAGCACTCTGCAACTTAGTGAGACCATGTTTCAAAATAAAAAATAAAATAGTGCTGGGGATGTAACTCGGAGGTAGAATGCCCCTGGGTTCAATCCCGAGTACCACAAAAAATTTTTTTTGAACTTTTATCCAAACATCTTGTTAAAATTAATAATGTTATTTGTCAAAGCTACTGATCATGTTTTAAAACTTCAATTGCAATAAATTAATTGTACCACAAAACATTATTCCTTCGAACTTCAGTTTCAATTGACCATCTCTAGAGTGTGCATGGAAAGTGTAAGCCATGTGGGATCGCTGAGATTCTTTTTTTTTTTTTTTTTTGCGGTACTGGGGATTGACTCAGGGGCATTCTACCTCCGAGCTACACCCCCAGCCCTATTTTTTATTCTTTATTTTGAAACCGAGTCACCAGAGGGCCTCACTAGGTAGCTGAGGCTGGCCGCGAACCCGGATCCTCCAGTCTCAGCTTCCTGAATGCTGAGATTACAAGCGTGCACTACCACGCCCGGCTGGATAGCTGAGATTCTATAGACAGGTGACTACCTGGAGGCTGAAAGCATGCTGAGGAGCGCCCACTGGCTAAAAGGACAGCAGCAGGGCTCCAGACGCCTTTTGGCGAGAGGTGCTCTCAGAGAGATCTGCAAGGATGCGAGGGACGGGGCGCAGCGAGGTCAGGGGAGAACTGCAGACCAGGGAGCGGCTGCAGGAGAAGTCCAGCTCCATTGCATTCCACGGACGCTCTGGAACCCCAGCCGTGCCACCGAGCGTGCCCTCAGCCTGAGAGCCACTCCGCCAGCCACGGGGGGTGTGAGCAATCTTGTCCCGTCAGCCAGGGACAAGCCTCAGTGACAGAGCACTAGTGCAGACGGCTCATCAGCTTGCGTTTCAATTCTCAGTTCAGCATGAGAAACAGACACGTACAGACCACATATGTTGATGACTGTACTAGAGCTACAAGAAAGGTAAGGGGCTGTGGGCGAGGCATCCAACAGCTCACAGCATTCCTCCTCTGACACTAGATGTGTAAGCCGGACTATGAGGTCCTTGAGGGAGGAGCTGAGACACGGTCTTCCGTGTCCTCCATGGTGCCTGGTATGGTGCTGGGCATAAGATGCTTCTCTAAACGTAAAAGCTTGGGGAAAACAAAATGACAGAGTATTAAGTTACAAGAGCTGGACTAAGGACAAAGTATTACCTGGTGAGGCAACTCCAACTCCATCTTTTGCTGGCTGGTTCTGGCGCTATGAAGACAAATGGCCAGAAGGGCTTCCAGAAGGCGTATGCTCTGAAAGGAGGTCTCGCTTTCCCTACTCGCAAGTACCTTTGCTTCCTCAGGAGCGGCCTCCGTAGCTGAAATCTGCTCCATATTTATGGAGGAAACGCACTGTGACTCTAACTGACCTAAACTGTCAGCACTCTTTTTGAGACTGCCCAGTTCTGAGGGTGTAGTCAAAGGTGATGAGTCTTCCCTCGTAGGCATCTCATGTTGAGGAGTTCTGATCAAGTCCTGGTTTTCATTTACATTCACATCTCCCTGCCTCCTTCCTTGCTCCTCTTCAGGGCTTCGGAATAGTTTTTGTATTATCATAAATATTAATTTATGGCACACGCGGAAACCACCAAGCCTGTGGAACTGCTTCTGGAAGACTGGGCTCAGCATGTAGATCCAGCGGCACACGGACCACACGTCCGCCGCCTGGTGCATTCGTTCGGGAGGAGGCAGGACGAGGCTCTCGAGGGACAGACACGGGAGCGCGTGGCTTAAAGGCTCGCTGGCAGTGCTGTCGTAGCCGGAAGTGTCTTCTGACTCGTTGGCTGCCTCCCCATCACACTCGGCTTCTTTACTTACACACAAAAACGCCACACACAGGAAGAGGTTTATGGTACTGATATGAAGATCTTGGTGAGCGGTCTTCCGTTTCTTTGGGTAAGCTTCCTTGAGACCGGCATAAAATTTGCTGAGGCTTTGGGGAGCATCTGAATAAGCTCGCTGGTTATGCAAAGGAGTCCCTGCATTCAAGGATGAAGTCTCCTTCTGCTCAGGGTGCAGCCCGTCAATACCTAGAACTGAAGCATCTTTCTGCTGCTCCCCAAGGCTGATTATTAGGGTTTCAAATGCTTTTAGGGAATGACTTCGAATACCATCTAAGTAATTTAATTCAATTATTTGATTTATTCCATTACAACTCAAAAACAAATCTCTTATCACCCTGTAAGAGAAAGGAAAAAACATAAAAGAATTAAATGTAGAAACATCGTTTATAAAAAGGCACATTAGCTTCTAAAATACATCATTGCTCCATGTGGTATAAACTACCTAATTTGATTTGTTAATTATCTGGTTAAAGTTCTTAGATATTGGCCAGGACCTCAAGCTACTTCATAAATATTCTCACATCTTTCTTCAAATGTCTGGCTGACAATATTTTAAAAGGAAGGGTAATGAAGCAACTCAGAATTGAATGTTTTTCTCCAAATGGCAAATTCTATATAAATTCTAAATGCCATAACCACCCCACACCTGAGGGAGTGCCCTGAGGGCAGGAGGCATTTGTTCATTACCTAAGGGTTCACTGAGGGCTTGATGTTTGTTTGACATCTGCACTTCATAGAGGGAAAGAACCAGACTACAGAGCTGGAACCCTCTTGAGAAAGCTCTGTCTTGGGTTCAGCATCACATGGGTTTCCCAGCAGTTATATTCTAATTTGGCCAGTTGATCAGAGTCGACAGCACAAACGCTAGAGAAAGTTTTCAGGACATTGGGGTAGAGCACAACAGTAGAGCATTTGCCTAGCATGTGCGGGGCCCTGGCTCCCATCCCATGCAGCGCGGAGAGGGGGGGGTTCAGCTCTGTCTAGATCACTGCATCCATCCTAGTAATAACTAATTTAATTCAGCTCACGATTCTCAGTCCTTATTTTGAAAAGAACCAGATTGTCTACAAATATGCCAAGGAGTCATACAATTTTCAGTCAAATCCAGTTCTATTTATTTATTTATTTATTTATTTATTTATTTATTTATTTATTTATTTTGCGGTACTGGGGATTGAACTCAGGGGCATTCTCCCGCCGAGCTATACCACCAGCCCTATTTTTCATTCTTTATTTTGAAACAGGGTCTCACTAAGTTGCAGAGTACCTCACTAGGTAGCTGAGGCTGGCCACGAACCTGGGTCCTCCAGTCTCAGCCTCCCAAATGCTGGGATTACAAGCATGCGCCACCACGCCCAGCTAGCCAGTTCTATTTAAACAATGTCAAAGTGTCTGAAATTTTTTAAATGATTATAAGACAATGATTTAATATCAATATTAGCCTTAAGGTAATTGTATTAAGATAGATCACAAAATGCCATATAAGAAAATAATAATGATAAACTGGGTGCACGCCTGTAATTTCTGTACTTGGGAAGCTGAGACAGGTGGATCTCAGGCTCAAGGCAAATGTGCAATAACTTAGTAAAGAAAAGTTTGTTTCAAAATCAAATGTGCAATAACTTAGTAAAGAAAAGTTTGTTTCAAAATAAAAAATTAAAAGGGCTGAGGGTGTAGCTCAAAGGTAGAGTGACCCTGAGTTAAATCTCCAGTACCATATACTTGTATGTGCAAAAGATAATAATGATAAATTGTATTTTATTATAAGTTTTTAAAAATGGCATATGCATTCATTTGAAAGGCTAATCTACCTATCAGAATTAAGCTTTATTTATAAGATTATGTTTTAAATGTACCAGACTTGACAATCACAAAATAAGGAAAATTATCCAGTGAATTATAAGTAACTTTAATTTTCTTCTGTTTGTTTATATTTCATCATTTTTCTATATGTATTGCTCAGGTAATAAATGTAAATATGATATATTTAAGATATAATAATCCCCCTAACGCCATAGACTCAATACATACTTATTACCATTTTATACATATGCATATTCTACATGGCTATAAATAAGTGAATGCCATCTTAAATTTTAAGTTTAGTGGTTATATAAAATAAATTAATGCTAGTTTAAATTTAGTATATATTTTGCCCATAGAATACTATAAGCATTACATGATCTTTGTAAATATTTTTAATGGCTGATAATATATCTAAATATAAAATAATTAATTTAAACTTGCCCTTGCTCTTGGATATCCATGTTATGTCTTTTTTCCTCAGAAATAAATCTAAGACTTTACTTTTTTTCCATTGAGAAATTAAATTCAGTTTCTCTATCCTCTTGTCTATAATTACCCCGACTCAAAATAAATAAACAAAAAGTTTAAAAAACGACATAGGATGGGAGTTTTTCATTGCTGTTGTTAAATCCTAGGAAAAATACAGTACATGTGGTGACACTACTGACAAGGCCCTGGAGGTGCCAGGGTTAGAAGTTCCAACGCATACACTTATCACACATTCAAAAGCCTCCAATAAGAAGAACACCCGCATCTACAAACCTGGATTTAAGCAGCACAGGCAGCGTTTTCAGGTAAATCTGCAGCACCTCCTGAGGCAAGCACTGTTTGGGATGGCTACACGTGTGAGTTCGAGCTGAAGTCACGTTTAAGTGCTGGCAGTGATGTGCCAGTTCAACTCCCCTTTGGAGCACAGGATTAAATATGTAATTATACAGTTTCCACTGAACAACCACATTGCCTTTCTGGATTAAACTGCAAACATGATTTGCAATGTGTACATTATGTAATCTGTCGTCTTCAAACACAAAGCTCTGATAAGCCTCGAGGGCATCCCACTTCCACAGCCAGTCATCAGCCCCGCTGCTGGGCAGGATCCCCTGGAATCTGTGAGACGGGCTGGGGAAGCCCGGGGAAGGTCCGGCCTCCTGCCAGTGGTCCTGCAGCGCCTCTTCCAACTTGGCCAGCTGGTCCGAGTCAACGGTACAAATGTTGCAAGCTGCTTTTTCAAGTTTCTGCAGTATCTCTGCTCCTCCTAACTGATCCAAAATAAGCTTGTGGAGGATATTCAAAATGTGCTGCTGAAAACTTTTCAGTGCTGGCAATTTAAAAGCGTGGAGCAAAGGGACGATGACAGACTTGGGATCCATACAGCAGCATATGCCCACGCTGTGCACGCCTGACAGAATCTGGACGCAGGTGCTGCCCAAGGAGGCCTGCTGCAGGAGGCGCAAGCACTGGTGGGCGCACACGGCGATGCAGCAGCAGCGCTCGGGGTAGCGGACGTCTCCCTCCGCTGTCTCCTCAAAGGGGTTCGTGGAAATCTGGCTTCTGAAAGCCGACACCAGAAGCCCGGAGAGGTCGCGGTGGTGGTGCATGAAGTGGGAGTACTCGCAGCGCCGGTGCCTCTTCCTCGTGCACACCGAGTGGTGGAGCTGCCCCGACTTCACCTTCTTGACCGTGCTCATGATCCTCAGGACGCCGCTGAGGAGGGCTCGCAAGAGCTCTGAGGCCTCGGGAGGCACGCCGTCCCTTGAAATCAGCCATTCCATTTGAAGAACTGCGCCTTCAAATAGGTTCAGGCCTTGGTGCTGAATGAATTCTTGGACCAGATCCATGGCTTGAGTGAAATAGAAGGGGTTTGAAGCTGCGCTTTGAAGACAGCAGATGAGGATCTGCAGCACTCCTTCCAGCAGCTCAGGGAGCAGAAGGGCTCTGTGACGCAGCCGTGAGAACAGGAAGCTCTCCTGGACCTCCTGCAGTGTCTTCTTCGGTCTCGGTGCAAAAGGGTCAGGCTGCTTTTCTAAGCAAGTTCTAATCTTTAGAGCTGCCCGAAGCAACTCTGTTAGATTTTTTCTAAGACTTTCCGGCATCCCCTCTGCAGCACTAATATCTACTGACATGAGGTGCAACACCGTTCTAAAGAGCATCCTTTGAACCAGAGCCACCGGTTCTTCAGTCCAACCTGCAGAAACCACGTGACTGTCCAAGCTGTCACCCAGGTTGCAGCAGTCCCCAAAGCCTGCGAGGAACTCAGTCAGTGTGGGCACGACGCTGGCTGCCAGGGCTGAATTATGATTCAAAGTAATGTCAAACTTACAAACCTTTTCCAGTAGAGACAACAGAACGTGACATAGGTCAAATGGAGAGTTATTCATGTGGCTGAGAATAGACAGGGCAGCCGGCTCACTTAAGACGTCACCATTGGACTCCTGTCTCGGAACGGCCTCTCTGGAGCTTTCCAAAGCCATCGTGTCGGGAGGGGCCTGTTCTCTGGTGGCAAAGGGGTCGCAGGCGCCCGTGGGGCGGTCTGCCCTGGCGGCCGGCGTTACCAGGTGCTGCAGCGCAGGGGCCCTCCGGCGCTTACCCACCGATGTGCTTTTCTCATCCGAGTTGCCCTCTGAATCCGAGGTGGAGAGCTGTGTCTTTCTCGCATCTCGTATAGAATAGCGGTGAGTGCTTTTACGCTGCCGTCTGCTTTTGTGGAAAACATTTACTTTCGCAGAAACCTGGCCAGACGGGGCACTTCCTTCTAAATATAATTTTTCCTGAGTAGATCTGTGTGAACTTGAGTTCTTTTCTTTGGGCAGGATTATGTCAGATGACAATGGCAGATTAAAATCTAATGAAATAAAGAAAGAGGACTTAGAACACCTCACTTTGCTGTGGCACTCGGTCTGCGCAGGCAGTGACCATGGCGCTTATCACCCTCCTTAGGAATCTGGCCTCCACAGAGCTCTGCTCCAGTTCTCCTTCGTTTGTTTTCTCTCGGGGTCACCTCCTCCCACACTTACCTTTCTGCCTCTAAACGCCAGGTGGCATTAGTTAGAGGATACAAAATGATTTGGAAAGCCACAAAGGAGAACAGAGCTAGGCAAGTGCGTCTGATTCAAAGCCATATGTTGCATTTTATATTAAATGCAATATCAAAGTCCTATGTTGCAGCCTACGAGGCTCTTTAGATTATCTGGTACTTAGTGCTTCTGTTCATACCATGTTAAAATCTCCTCCAAGACACATAATTCCTAGTGTCTTGTCCACAATTAAGACAGAGGGGTGTATTATGTTCTCAAAAATGGTAGTTAATAACCTTTAAGAATTTTATGATCTTCTAAAATTAATCCAAAATCATACAGTTCACACCAAATGTTCACCCAGGCAGAGGCTGAAAGAGTTCTTCCACATATTTCCTGAGTGTCTGTCTCACGCACTGAACAGGCACTGGGTAGGAACATCACTATTTCATTCCCAGTCCCTAGTGCTCAGGGCCTGCCCTGTGTCAGCACTCAGTGACTATTTCTTGGAGAAACAAATAATCCTCCTTACTAAGAGGATAACTAAATTGATCTTTCTCTTTGTGACAATATGTAAAAAGGCCTATATGAAAAAAATATAGTAGCATTTTGAAGTGAATAAATAAAAATTTATAAATAAAAGATATGTGTGTCATTTAGCAGAAGAAAAACAACAGACAAGTTAAAAGGAGCCTGACCAATTCCACCCAAGCGAGAGATATGAGCAACAAGGACACTGTCTCTAAAAGGGCACTGATCAGATTTCTTAAGTGATTAGCGATTTTTGAATTCTACCAATTCAAAAGAAAATAAGAGTAGAGAGTTAGTGAATCAACAAGTAAGCAGGAAAAAAAATATTACAACATAATTCTCTAAAAAGAGCCCAATATCTGAACTTTACCAAAAATACAAACAAGTCATTAAAATATAATTCAGGGTTTTTTTTTTAACCTGAGAGTCTCAAACATTTCATAATTTACATATCCCAGAAATTGTTAAGTGAGAGAACTATTCATTCTTCCACTGAAACACTTAAAAGTTTTTTTGCATTTACATATACATGTCTACTTTTTCAAAGTCAGAAATTTAAATTATCTATTGTTCTTAAGTGTAATAATTCTACACAGCCTTGAGACAAAATATTACTTCATGTATACCACATTATAAAAACTAAACTAAGACACTGCAAGTCATTTTGAGAGCTCTGGTAAAGCAGACTTTAGCAAAGCAAATTCCTTCAGCCTTCCTGCTCTCCTCCTCCTCGTGCCAGGTGGCACACCTTTGCTCCTCCTGTTGATACCTGCTCTGCTTCTCTGTGTATTTGCTAAGCATCGCCACTCTTGAGTAAACCCCTAAGAAGCACTATGGTTTTTGTAAACCTGGAAGAAAGGAACATGTGGTTGCCTAGAGGATTTTTCACCTTAAATATATGAAACATCACAGTTAATCAACCATCCAGGCAGAAATAGCTTTGCCACAGAAGTTTTTTCTCAGTGGAATTTTGATAACGCAAGTGGTTAGTCAAAGGGAACGTACCTGTTGCCTGCTGTTCCTGAACAGGTATCTTCCACACCAGGGGAAGGAGCGACAGGAGGAGAGTCAGGAGTTCTTCTCTGCATGTCAAAGCCTGCGTCAGAAACAAAAGAGTCCTTCATGGTCTGAGGGCATGAGGCACATTAATTCCCTTTTTTCTTGAAAGGCTGCATTTGGGAGGTGAGGAATCAAGTTAACCTATCTTAAGCCCAATTAAAACTGTGATCCTTTTCAATTTATAAGCCTTTCCGATGCCAGAAGAATGTAAGAGTATTTGATGGCATTTAGCACGTTCTTGCTGTTATTTCCAAAAATAGCTGTTATCACCACCGTGCACACTGCAAGAATTCCTCACCTATGAAAAAACAGAAAACTTAAGCCCTATTAACTAACAAACTATTAACACGAAATTACTAGAAAAATGTAAGTCTTCATGCAGTTAGATGTAAAACTCAGAGAAAGCAATTTTTAAAAAGGAAATGTTATTAATAAATAATATACATCAAGAGCAAAAGACTTATTAGTGAAGGTAATCCAATGCATATTATTGGCTGCACACTATATCCACTGGACTTACTGCCTTACCCTTTCTGGAGTAAACGGTCCAAGCCCTGGAGAAGATCCCTCATTTGGTCCATAAAATACATACACACGAACAAGAACAACAGAAAGCAAGGAGTGTGAGTCCCGAGTGTGGTACGGGTGTTCAGTTTAGGAGTTCAGAAAAAGGAGGAATCCTTATCAGAAGTATGAAGGAGGACGAGAACTGAGGTCTACCTCTGGGACCCTGGCACAGGCGGGGTCAAGGACTTAGTGACCAATCAAGTCAGAATTTACTCCTCACACCAGTCTACAGGGAGGGGGCACGGTGACACAATCAGATTTTCTGGACAGAACTGGGGAGGGGGAGCAGTCAGTGTTAGAAGCAGGGAAACAATGGCCCAAATGAGACAGGCGGGGGCTCTCTGAAGCACTCTGCCAACAGAGGTGGAAACAGACAAATCGGAGGAACTGTAAGGCAGAGTTGGAATGACTCACAGCTGATTTTCTCCGAAGCATAAGGGAGGAGGGAAAAGACCTGCAGAGACTCCTCAGGGGTTTCTCCTTAGGCGACTAGGTGGCAGATAATGGGTTCACCCAGACAACCAATGTGGGGGCAACAGCTTGGGGTAAAGATGAGGGATTCACTTTTTAGAGACATGGACTCTAAGATACCTGGGATCTACAAATGGAGAACGCATTTCAGCAGAGGCTAATCAGATCTAGAACTCGAGAAGAAGACCCAAACAAAAAACAGCTGGGAGTCACTGGGTAGAAGTCAGGGCTTGCACAGATGACAGGAGGAGCCTGGTGGGGCTGGAGCCAAGGAGGTGTTTCAAGGCTTAAAGGTGTGCAGGGCCGAGGAGCTTGCAACCGAGAAGCAGCCCAGCCAAAGAGAAGCGGAGCCCAGGAAACAGGAGGAAACCGGTTCAGGGTAGAAAGAAGCATCAGCGGGGCCAGAGCTGTTGTTCTTGAACCCTGTGAGATGGGGGCTGGAAAGCACTTGGCAGCTGCAGGGTCCCTGGCGACCTTGCAAACGTAGCTTTAACGGAGTGACTAGGGTGGAGGAGAAGAAATGTCTGCGGCCTTTAAAAAACAGCAAACCAGCTTTAGCTCCTCATTTCTGCAAAGTCCTCCTCATCCGAGCCTTGACCATTAGTAGATGAATGCCAGCATTCTAACAGAGCTGCAGAAACCTCCAAGACGTGCGAAGACGCTGTGCAGACATGCTGTCCTCGTCCTTCGGCTCTGGCTCCACAGCAGTACACTGGCAAATCGTCACTGCCATGTGAACAGGCATTCCTGCCTCCGAGCCTCTGCTGAGCACATGTGGGGAACGGCCCTCACTCCCACAGAGCTGAGGACTGCCGCCAGCTTCAAAGTCCAGCCCTGACAACATCTCTTCTGTGCAGGTCCCCCTCCCCCACCAGCCTAAAATGACCGCTCTCCCCGTCAGGATTCTGCACCTGTTGCCCCACTTCACCAAGGGGACTGGTTCTCAGAGGCCAGGAGCCTTTCAGAGGGATGCAAGTGCTTTGGGAGCAGGTTTGGGTTTTGCTGCAGGACCCCTGAGTTTGGGTTTTTGCTCCTCTGCTGCAACAGCAGTCCTGAGGAGACCCTGCACCCTGGCAGCCTGAGACGATGGCGTCATTGTCATCCTATCTACCACAGCTCATCGTGAAGGCAGTTCTTCTATCCGGATTTTAGTTATTTCTAATGTATGTGTGTTAAACATAGACATGAAAGTTATTTCATTTGCTTTGGGGGGCTAGGGCCTTGTACATGCTAAGTGTATACTCTCCCACTAAGCTACACTCCTGGACATCAAGTGTTTTGATGTCTCTTATATTTACTTGGAATGGCTAATACTAAAGACGGGCAAATATTGCCATAAGAAAAACTGTCCTTGCTGTTATCATTTGAATGACTGCAGTCATTGAGTAAGACATTTCATGGCTTACAAGAGAGAGCATAAAATTTTCAGAGACAGATAGCAGCTGAGTGGTGCTCAGGGCTAGGGGGAGGAGAGAGAACTGAAGGGGGGGCTTCTTTTTAAGGTGATAAAAATGCTCTAAAATCGGCTCTGGTGATGGATGGATGGATGGATCTCTGACCACACTAAAAAGCACTGTGCACAGGAAAGGGGTGAATTGTATATGTAAATTATATCTCAAAATGCTATTATTTTAAGAGCTATTGAGATTTTGATTGGGATTGGATTGGAATCTATATAGATCAATTTGGAGAAAATATATATCTTTACAATACTGATTCTTTGAATACATGAAAATTATATAATTTTCCATTTATTTGGATCTTTTTTGGTTTCTTTCAATAATGTTTCACAGAATTCCATGCAGAAGCATTGCACATATTTTTTTAGGTTTATTCCTGGATATTTTATATTTCTGATGATATTTATGTAATATCTTTAAAAAGAAATAGAGCACTCAATTTTTAAAATATGAGGTAAGAAGATGCCTATTAATCAAAACTTCAAAATTAAAAAAATCACTGTGCATGGTCTAACTTTTTATGATTTTAAAGTTTGTTTATACAAAAGTCACATAAATATATAAAATTAAACTATATCCAATGACACAAATCACAATCTAACAAATCATATTCATGAAAAAGAATACAAATACATAAAACCTGCAAATGTCTGGGAAAATTCCAATTGAATAATAATGAACAAATGCTTCCTGATTCGTATTTGTTAGGCTCCTTAGTTTACAGTGAAAACAGAGGCATTGCATATTTTCAAGTCTCTATATTTACGGAATATATATGTACATATATGATTAGCAAAATGGATTCACAGCAAAGAAAATTTATTCAGTGACGGCTAAGTGTGTATCTAAGAAGGTAACACTTAACATGCTAAAGATATCATATGGGTGCTACAGAATCATTATCTTTTAATTCGAGGTAATTGAAATACTATCTACCGACATTAATTAGTGTCTAAAAGCAGACTGTAGAGTTTTCCTTTCATAAAATAACTATTTGATTTCTACTAAAATGAAATAAAGATATAAATCACACTTGGCTTCAAGTTAATTTTGTGTGAGTTACTGAGTGCTTTGGGATGTCCTTTTCTCTTCTACGAAAGGTCAGATGAAGACCTCTCTCTAATCCTAACTAGCTTCAAAATTCTGTTAATTCTATAAAAAGAAAACAGCAAAACTGTATGTCCATACCATACTTCAAGCAAAAACAACAATGTCTGAAAAGCCAGAGGTCTACAAGCTAATAGACTCAGCAGTTATTAGTTTACACACCAGAGTTAGCAAGCTCCCTAAACATAATCCCTACTAAACTTTTCAAACATATTTTTTATTGAAAGTGCAAATTCATTTGTTTCTGAGTCATGATATTATATCTCTACTAATAATCATAGCAATCTCACTGCTATTAGGATGAAAAGCATGAAAGGCCATTTTTAAATTTTATTTATTTATTTTATTTTGTGGTACTAGAGATCGAATCTAGAGGCATTCCCCAGCCCGATTTTATTTTGCTAGGTTGATGAAAGTCTCACTACTTGCTGAAGCTGTCCTCAAACCTGAGATCCTCCTGTCTCAGCCTCCCAAGTACTGGAATTAGAGGTGTGCACCACCACACCTGGCTAGGAAAGACTATTTATAACTCTAAGATATATCACATGTTTTGAAAAGTATCCAAATAAATAGTTTGTCCATAAATGGAGCTGAGTTTTTGTGTTTTTTTTTTTTGATGAAGTGACATGAGAGATAGGACTTTATTCATAGAGACTTTCAGAAACTATGTAACCCAGAAATTATGAATCTATAATCAACTATGACAGACTGATGAAAAATTATCTGATAACAAAAATGTCACCTGATCGATGGTAGAATTTAGCCTGGTGAGTAACAGAAATCCTCGCCCATGGACCAGGTACTGCCCCAGGGTCGCCATGTGAGTCTCCTCCTCTTCCTCCTCCTTGGCCTCCACCTGCTGCACCACCGCATTGCAAAGCCGGTTGACATCGGTCAGAAACTCACGTGCCAATGAGTTACTGTCCGTGCTCATGACCGAGCTGCAACAGAAACATCACAAAAACGTTATAAAAACGAATACAAACTCACTTTCATTTTATTATTTTTTTTTTTTTTTTGAGGTACTGAGGATTCTACCCAGGGGCATTCTACCTCCGAGCTACATCCCTAGCCCTATTTTATTTTTTATTTTGAAACAGGGTCTTTGTAGAGGGCCTCACTAAGTAGCTGAGGCTGGCTGCAAACCTGCGATCCTCCTGTCTGAGCCTCCCAAGTATTGGAATTATAAGCATTCGCTACCACACCCAGAAAATCAAGTCTTTTGAATGCTAACATTTATTACATTACTTACCAGTCTTTCAACACTTCTGGAACATTTAAAGCCTATGTAATTTGAGTTCATAAACTTGATGAATCAGTCTTAGAATAAAAAGTTTCATCTACAAAAAAAAAAGAGAAAAAATCAAATATATTAATGACAATACTAAAGTTAACTACAAAAGACAATGAAAGCAGGGTCATTTTTTTTTTTTTTTTTTTTGGCATTACTGGGGATTGAACTCAGGGGCATTCTACCTCCAAGCTACACCCCCACCCCTATTTTTTATTCTTTATTTTGAAATAGGATCTCACTAAGTTGCAAAAGGCCTCACTAAGTAGCTGAGACTGGCTGTGAACCCGCGGTCCTCTTGTCTCAGCCTCCCAAGTACTGGGGTTACAAGTGTGCGTGCGCCACCACGCTGGGCCAGGGTCAGTCTTCTTGACACTGCCCGATGGGAGGCAAGGAGATATCACCTGCATTCCACCCAGAGAAATGGCCTTCAACGCAAAGCCCCCATGGACAGCCAAGTTATTATTCTCCTGTCAGCGTGAAAGGTCTCTGAGGGCATCATGAGAACTTGCAATACTAAAACCAAGCAGTGATTATTTACCACCAAATTTCCTATCCTTGAATTCTTTGAATGAATTGATCTTTCACGTGCAATGCAATGAAGGCTATTTCTAGAATACTAAAGGAAAATTCCTACTTCTGGGATAGCAAGAAGACGCTTCTCTTTGGTTGGCCGTCTTCCCCTTGTTTATAGTTTTTTTGGGGTTTTTTTTGTTGTTGTTGTTGTTTTTACCAAGAAGAAACATGAAAACCGTTCACTTATTATAGTTATGAAGGTTTATTTTGGATCACAGGTGTTTTGATGGAGTGATTTTCAACTGTTTTAGAGTGTTCAGCTCTGGGGAACTGCCTTCGGCTCCCTTCAGCGTGGCAAACAGTTCCTGGACCACATTATTCTAGGCTCTGAGGACCGAGCAAGCAGGAAATGGGACAGAGCGATGCGGGACGACTCAGAGCTCTGCAGGAATTAGGAAAAATGCCCTTTCTGGTGGGTGCAGCCCCACCTGGGGCACACGGCTACCGAAGCACAGGCCGGCCCTCAGCCCCACCCGCTCACGCTACCGAGTGAGTACAACACACCAACTGCTCCAGCAAACAGAACAGCCTGGAACGGAGCCAGTTCACCTTCCATCCCTGCCCCTGCCGCCTGCTGAGCTAATCGAAACCATGCATACGCTTTTACTTCTAGAGTCATGGAAGAGGAAATTACAAGCCAAATTATGAGTCTAAAAATGGCATTCCATTAATTGCTCTGACTACTAACACCCTCTAGTTGAACCACCACAAGGCAGAGCCAGGTATCCTGCAATGCTGAAACTCCTCCCGCTAACTCGAGGTGGCTACTGGAAGTGAACACGATAGCCAGCTAGAGCTGTCTATTTTCTCTCCTAGAGACATTTTCTAGGCCAGGCTGAAAGATTTCTAATGTTCTTCAATTGCCATGGCTTCTGTATCTCTGTGTTTTGCAACACCCAGCTTGGATAGCCATGAAGATTTGTTTTATGCAAGATCATAATTCTAACTGCCAGCAGTCAGCTGTGGCCTTCCTGACTCCGTGATCACTCTCCATACACAACTGTATTCTAATTTTTATTACCAATTATTATACTATGTATTCAGAAAGTCTGGAACTTCGGTATGTTTTCAATAGGTTAAAGACGCCGCCGGGGTCTTATACATACTAGCCTCAGTTTCCAAAACACACAGACCCTCTGTAGCTACCGATCTACACGACTGTCTTACCAGCAAGGACACAGACTCCTCAGGGCCAAAGAGCCCGCCTTATTACTTTTTGCCTCTTACAGTTATAAAATTTTAATTCAATACTATTACTATAAATTTCTATCTCTAAGACAACCATTTTTATGTCATAATAAGTAAAACTTGCCCCAACAGTATTTCTAGAATGTTTAAAATATTAACATTTACCACAAATGAAAAGCATAGTAACAAATGCCTATAGTCATGTAAATAACCTTTTCAGAAAAATAATACAGTGACTTATACAGTGACTGGTTAAATATAAAATATGAACAAACAAAACAACAGTAACGACAAAACCATGGTTTAATGTATTAGCGATAACTTCTAGTTTTATGTGATCCAAAATTTCATCAATATCTCATTTGATTCAACAAGTATTTAGTGAATATTTATTGTAGAAAGAAATTCCCTATCCTCTGGATTCTAGTGGGGTAAGACACACGAAAACAAACAAAACAACAATATCTATTATAATGTCAGGCAGTGCAACGTGCTATTAGAAGGGTAAAATGGAATAAGGGGGCAGGTGAAGCTTGCTCGGAACCTGGATGAACAAGGAAATGCGTCGTGGGGGTGCCGGGGAAGTGAATATCCCAAGGTGCTAAGACGATGCTCGTCAGTCCTGAGACAGGACTGAAGTGAGGCATGAAAGGAGCAAAGGGAAATGTTTCTTCCTAAGAATGCAACCCACACACACACCAAAAAACAAAAAAAAAAAAAAAAAAAGACTACAAGATTTCCTAGCCTGTGTGTACATAGGTAAGATGACAGAAGAGGAAAGTTGGGGTGGGGGGAGATAGAGTTCCATTTTAGCCATGTTAAGTTTGACAAGTCTCCTAGAAATCAAGTAAAGTATGTCAAGTAAGTAGATGAAGATACAAAACTGAGTTCAGGCAGGAAGGCTGGAAATGTTGAATTGATTCAGGAATCCTTGGCAAGCAGGTCTAGTTATAAAGTCATCAGACTCGATGGATGAACTAGTACAGAGCAGCGCTGTCCACGAGAACTTGCTGACATGGGGGGACTGTCACGCAGTCTGTGCTGTCTGCATAGCAGAGGAAAGCCACGTGCACTAGCGCTGGTGTAATCAATGGTGAGAATGTGTGCAGGTTCTAGGACCGAGCCCTGCCAGGCAGAGCACGACTGAGTCAGAAGGAGGAGCCCCCAGCACAGGAGGTAGAGAAGGAATCGCAGGAGAGGGGAGAAGAGCGGGAGAGTGGTGCCTCCCAGAGCCAGGTGCAGAAAGCTCGGCGCAGACGTGAGCAAGTCTAAAATACTGCTGAGAGAAGGAGGAAGACAAGACTGGAAACAGCACTAGCTTGGCAACATGGAAGTTCCTGACAACTGTGCCAGAATGGTCTCTGGGAATGGGAAGAGTTGCGAGGAAATGAAAGCAAACAATTTAGACAACCACTTTGAGAAAGTCAGCTATAGAGTGCGCAAGGAAATGGATAGCAGCTAGAGAGGACGTGGGATATGGGAGTTGTTTTTAAAAGACTGGTCTTAGGACATGTTTGTAAACTGAGATATAGCCGACTGCTCCAACAGAGAAAGAAAAATTAGTGAAAATCTAGAATTAAAAGAGATAATTCTAGGAACAATGAAGGCAAAATTAAAAGGATCCAACACACAAGAGGAGGCATCAGTGACAGTTCATCTAATAGAGTAAGAAGAATGTCAAAATACGTGAGTGCAGAGGTAGGAAGATTCGTGTATTTGGCAGGAGCAAGACCAAGAAGTTCTTTTCAGGTGCGTCGTGGTGAGACACGGAAGTCTCCTGGAGAGCTCATGTGCTAATGCTCAGAGCTGATGTGATTAAGTCATGACGGCTGCAATCTCATCTGTGCATAGATTGGTTGTACTGGGTGGCAGCCCAGGCAGGCGGGTGTGCCTGGAGAAGGTGGGTCCCTGGAGGTGTGGCCTTGGGGACTGTGCTTTTGCCCTCAGATCCCCTTGTTTGCTCCCTCTCTCCCTCTCTCTGTTTCCTGAAATCACTCTGAAATCTCCAAAAACTGTGAGCAAATCAGTCTCCCTTCCTCTAAGTCATGTGTCAGTTGTTTTGGATTCTGGCATGGAGGATGTGGACTGAGATGAGGTGCTTCCATTTCTTGGTGAAATGAACAGCAGGGTTAGCAGCTGAGAGCACGAAGTGGGGAGGGGGAGTTACACCTGAGTGAAACCAGGTCCGCACCAGCAGCCCGTAAGGGACTTACCACCAGGCTGCCAAAGAGTTGAAGCTAAGACTGAGTTCTCTTGTTCAGTCAACCATCCTGTGTGTCCCAAGGATAGAATGACTGACTGTCAAATACCCGATGGACATCTAGACATAGCATAGCTGCCACACTCTCCTAACTTGCATGTGTGGCACCCTACCCAAAGTGGAAACTGGGTTATCTGGAGTGAATTCTTTCTATAGTACCCACGCAACCTTTACTGCTCATCTTCACCCTCTGTAAATATTTGCAAAACTTTTTAAATGATCTCTAGAATCTTCTGTGGAGCTAACATCGATCTGCTGGAATCTATGGAATCTACATCCTTTCAAATTGGGAGCTTTCTCCCTCCACAGTCTTCTCCAAGTTCTCACACTCACTGTAATTACTCAAGGATTGCCAGTTCAGCGAGACATTAGCAGGTCTTCTCGGAATCTCACGCTGAGATGTGAGCTCCTTTAGCACCAGGGGCTCTGGCACAATCTCTCGTTCTGGGCTTCGGTTCTCCTCTTAGTGTTCTTACTTCTGCCTTTGTTAGTCTGTGTGCAGATCGTGCTCCATGTCAGAGAGGACAGAAGACAGAAGCTGAGCACTTTGTCCATCACTGGGTCAGTTTGTTCCTAAGAATATACTACTTATTTGTCACTTTCATTCTCTACACCTAAAATGTAAAAGATCAGCCTTAACTTTTTTCAAAACCTCAGCTTGTTCTGTTCAGACTGTTCCCTTCTTATATGTTCTGTATGCATCTGGTTTCATCTCTCTCTTCCTTCTGCACATACTATTTAAAGCCAGTTCGTTTGGCCGCTTCCTTCTCCCTTCCTTCATATAGTATTTCCCACTGTTCGGTAAAGAGTCTATGATTGCCAACAGCCATTCTCACTTAGAGAGTCTACATCCACTGAACTTTAAGAGCTCCATGTTTCAATTCTCTATATCTCAGCTCTTCTCCATATTACTCCCCCTGTTTATTATTTATTAATTTAGCTATCATTTATTAAAAAAAAAAAAAAACACTTCGTTCCAGACTAAGAATACAAAACACAAAAGTAATCTGCCTCTGCCCTCAAGAAGATCACATGATGGTGGCACGGGCGAGCCAACGCACAGGGTACTGCGTACTGCTAAGGGGCCTTAGCCCATCTGAGTGGCCAGGGAAGCTTCGCAAAGAAGATAATCTTTGAGCTGAAGGATCGTTGAGTAGAAGTTGTGCAGGCAAAGGGAGAAAAGGGAAGAGGGAAGAAAGGCCTCACGCACGGAATGAGTAATTCGGGTTAAGTCACTGAGGAAACTACATTAAGTTCAGTGTCATGACCACAAGAGGAGGAACAGGAAAAAAGAAGACAAAGGGGGTGGCAGACATGGACCAGATGCTGGAAGTCTTCCTGCGTTAAGCTAAGAAGCTCAGGACCAGCTGAACATGTTGTGACAGAGTGCCACCTGGAGGAAAAAAAAGATCATTGCAACTGCCCACAGCATAAGTGGTCTGCTTTACGATGCAGTTTCCAAGGCAGCAATGAAAATAAAAGCAAGGGGTACTTGTATTTTCCCTTTTCCCCTACCTTGTAGCTTCCACAGAAAAAAAGAAAAGTCAGTAAGTATTATAATAATCAACTTAATTCTGGCTACAAAGCATCATTTTTTCCTCATCAAATAGTAACACCTGAAAGCCTCAATTCTTAACCTCTCTCCAAATCACAGAAATTCTGGTAAATTTCCTTTTAACAAAAGATTATATGTCTTCTCAAGTTTCCTAATTACAATAGTATTAGGGAAATTATCAATTCATTAGAAAGAATATTTTTCAGAAATGTAATGTGCCAAAAAGACGGAGACTATTGTAAATCACAGGGCTATTGTGAGCATTAAAAATGCATAGAATAATAAGTGCTCAATAATTCTGTTGAATCAGAACTAGCTGTGATTGAAGAAATCTTCTTGAGGCTAAGGTTTGGTTGATATAGACATAATATGCTAAATCCCATCTCTCCAGAGGTCAATACATACTAATGATAAACTTTTTGCAATGTTTCCAAAAATCTCATATATTCTTTACAACACAATCCAAAAGCTGAGGATAAAAAAAGACAATACAGTTTATACATAACATCACAAGTCCCATGAATAAAGGAATGACTAGGAGTAACTTAAAATCATTCTCATAATGGCAGAAACATCATAGTCTCCATCCCCACACTCTATGGAGGAAAAGGCCACAGAACAGGGAGGTCCCTGGACTCCCCTGCCAGCTGTCTTGGAATTGTATGATATTTTTGGAGGTAATTACCCAGAACTAAAATAACAGAGGCTAGAAAACACTACCTTTCATCTCTGTCGGGTCAGTGAAAAGCTAGACAACGGGCAAAGAAGTCTTGTTGGCATGCAGCCCTGTCTCCAAATGCTATCTCACGCCTTTCTCAAGCCCACGAGACTACATACAGTCTGTACACCTGGAAATAGGGTTTACATATGAAAAATTAAAATACAGTATAATGGCTTTGTTTTATAAAATTCTTCTTGAAATTTAAAATGTGGATCAGGGAGGCTCTGGCACCTTAACAAAGTTCTCAATCATTTTAGCAATAAATGGTTTCACAAACTAAAATATTGCATAAGTCAAATCACAGCCCTTTAATTACTGACAACTCACCATACTTGGGAGTAAGTTCAATTTGCATTGAACCAATAAACTTCAAAAGCAATGACAGCAGGTGTTTGCGCTCAGCCCTTCTGGACAAATCTGAACTTGACTCCCTGAATTGTACATGAAAGAGTATCTGATCACATGTTCTTAGGAAGCCAGGACTGAGGTCTGAGACTCCTTAGAGACAAATGTGGAACAGCTTCTGAAAGAAGTGCTGTTAAGTCTTTAAACTACAGCCCCTCAAAGAGTCTGAGGAACAGCCCAGGCCTCATGGGAAAACAAGTTCAGACTTCCTCTGTGATGCTCTGGGAAAAGAGCTTCAGAAGGGCAGCAGCTCAGCGGCACTCGGCGGCACTCGGCGGCCGGCTGGGCTTGCTGAGGGATCCCAGCACCCTGTTTCTCCCCAGGGTTCCCTCGCCACGTCCCATTCAGGCATCTTGCAGTTTAAATGGCCTGGAGAAGAGGAGTCCTAGGGATGGAACACCTCACATGTGCAGGGTATTGTCTACAAAGGCAAAGCTTCTGCATTCTAAACAGCCACGGAGAGCCAGGCGTGGTGGCACACACCTGAAATCTCCAGACTTGGGAGATTGAGACAGGAGGATCGCAGGCCCTAGGAGAGCCTTAGCAACACAGTGAGACTTTCCACAACCCAGCAAGAGCTTGTTTCATAACAAAAAAACAAATTTAAAAAGGGCTGGGGGTGTGACTCAGAGGTAGAATGTCCCTGGGTTCAATCCCCAGTACCACAAATAAATAAACAGCCATCTTAGAAACGAACATTTGGAACACAATCACTTACAAGAAGTAACTGCTATACTTAAAAACATTTTCAACTAACAGCAAGGTAACAAACTGACTGCCAGAAAAGGAAAACTACCAGAGTTTGCATTTTACAAGTTATTTTAGATTTAGAATGAGAATCTATTCTACAACCAACACTCAGAGAGTTAAGTGACCTGTAGGTTAATGACGGGAGGTTAAAGAATTTCCCAAAATCACAGCGCTTAGCAGCTAAGCCTGCAGATTCCTGCCCAGTGTTTTCCAGAATGTGCCTGTCAGAGGATACCAGAGAGCAGGTCGTACCAAGCACAACTGCTCTGTTGTCACCCTAAAGCACCACTTTAGGGGTGCTACCCAAACTTCTAACCTCTTGTTCTGTAGCTCCAAGTCACCCTTTCCCACAAGTTTCCATATTTTGTATTTATACCAAGTAAGTGAACTGGGAGAAAAACCTTAGCTCCTCCTGGAAAGAAGTATTTACATTTCAGTAACAGATAACGCCTCCTGCTCTGACTTCAATTTCAGCACCACAGAAGGGAAACTTGGCTCTGACCCAGATGTGGCCTATTCAAAATCTACATCTGTAAGCATCCTTAGACAGTAGCAATAATGGCTGTACTGTTCCTATGTTTATTCTGCATTATGCATTTAGATTAAGTCAAAGTAAAAAATGTGTTTAATAAGATATTTTCGATTTATGTAGAACTGTGTGGGCTGATCAAATAAAGAACACTAAAAAAAATGTATTACTCACGGGGTTTGAGGGAGGGGTGGAAATCAAAGAAACCAGTGACCTAGAAAGTGTACCTACTGTTTTTTCTTCATATTTTAAGGAGTCAACAAACAACACGATTTCCCTCCCCTGTCCCTAAGCCCATGGAGTCTTAGCTAGCACTCTCCATTCCAGCTGCCTTGAAACGTTGGCCCAGGAAAGAGAGGTCACCCTGGTTTCTTCTATGACAGGCTGGCCAGGAAATAAAGGAAAACCAGGTACAGGGGAGCAAGGCAGAATTTTAACTGAAATTCAGAAAAAGTCACATCAAAATGGACCGAACTTAAACCCTTCACCAAGCAGTTTATTTTCCCAAAAACAAACAAATTAGGCAACCAGACATCTGAGGATGAACCTGTGTTTGACCCTGAGTACCACAAAACTGTGGATTTTCTGAGAAGCTATGGTTTAGGGAAACTGCACTAAAAGGAATTCTGAAGGCTACTTCAAGCAAACCATCTTCCCTGGCTTTCCACCCTTTCTGCAAAGAAAGTGCTAGAAGTTTTACACTGACTAGCTCATCCATCCTCAAAACGGACCTCTGGGTTTTTATAGAATATTGACAATGGTGCTGAGGGTGTGCCTAACACCCCCAGGGATTGCAGATATATCATCTGGTGCCGCTGTAAGCACTGCAGGTTCAAAGTTGGTTTCACCCTCCAACCAACTCGTAAGTACCATTTGTATTTGCTTCATATTTGGGAAGTGAAGCACTGTAAGGTTAGGAATTGCCCAGGGTCACAGAGCTACTAAGTGTCAGAGGCAGGACTCAGACTCAGGCAATCTCTTGGTATTCTATAGACACCAACTTCTCCCTCCAACAAACCAGCTCTTCCTTCCTCCGTAGAGACCATACTATTTCAGTCACTCAGACCAGAAGCCAGAATAGCACTTTATCTCAGACCTCGCCAGTTCTCCCTCTTGACAGCTCGCTGGTTCCTGTCTGCATCTGCCACTCATCAGCGCTGTGCCTCTGGGAACTCGACTTCCTCTTTATAAGCCTCGGTTTCTGTCCACACAGCTGGGTTCATGAGAGTACTAGAGCTGTCATGAAAGTTAAAACGAGAGAACTCATGGAGAATGCGTAATACAGCGCCTGGCAGGTTAGAGGAAGATCCGTAATTATTAGCCATTGCTGTCATCATCATCGCCGTGCACTTGCTCCTTCCTTGCCACTGTACGCCTAAGCATTCCCATCTCCTCTCTCAGGGTCTGCGTTCCATCCAATCCAAATCCTACAACTGCTAAAAATATCACCCCGATTCTGAGACTCACAAATGATACTTCAACTTGTAGGGAATAAGATCCTAACTCCTTACAATCCGAGGATACAATATCTTCAACCATTCAACCTCTTCAATCTCCTGACAGGATGCACCAGCCTACAACTCCTTCGTAGGCTGCATACTTTCTCAATACGAGTTCACTAATGGTTTTTATCATTGTTGCTCTTGCTGGGGAAATTCCCATTGATGTACAATTAATCACTTTTCTACACACCTCTATCTTAGCATTCATCACACTGTATTATAGGATTATATTGTTTCTTTCTCTTAAGAAGGGAAACCAGGTCTTCTTTGCTCAAAGAAATCATTAGTACCTAACACAGTGCAGCTAAGAGGTCATTAAACACCAATTCATTTACTACTAACTCCCATAGAAAACATTTTACTATTCAAGTATCTTTATGAAATCTTCCCACAGCTCTAAGAGATAAGCGGCACATTTATAAAAGCCTTTCTCTGTTCCAAGCAAGCACTGAAGATACTAAGGAAAGTGCTACACAAACACCTAAAAACCTTACCCTAATTCTTTATATTAAAAAAAGAGCAATAAAATTTTAGATGTGTATTCATACTATGTTAAAGATTGTAACTCATAGAATATAGTTGAAAAGTTCTTCAAAATCAATTACAGGCATGATAACTTTTCATACTCCCTAGAGAAACACTAAAAACACAATTTGGAGCTTTGCACTAAATTTGAGATGAAAATAATTAAAATAATTTATAGAGTGACACTATAATCATCAGTAGTTTTTCATATACGTTTTATATAAGATGAAAGACTCTGCAAAGGAAATTTTATAATTACTGAACACAGATATTTACAAGGTTTAAAGACATCTTCAAGAGCAGACAGCACCAGTTTCCTCTTGCTCTTTTATAATTCGTACAGAAACAGTACACTTGGTTTTCCTCTTAAAGAAAGAAAAATGTAGTTGATGTGGTCAATTATAGAAGAATAGGTTTACTATTCTAAAAAATTTCATATCAAGAAAGATAATAGATCCAATTGAGAGCCACCTGCTGAATCTAAGGATCCCTCGCCCTCCATGAAGACAGACACAGGGAAGAGCAGAGGGGCAGGAGGACCGAAGCCAGGAAGGAGTGGAGAGACACCTTCTGAGCGAGGGCATTTCAAATGCAGCCCACGCCTTTCTTTTCCTACCACATCGGGCACCATCACAGTTAGTTTCCATCACTGTGGTCTAAATGTAGACACGAGTTGAAATAAGTGAATTGCCATACTGGAAACCAAACATGCAGTTTCTATGGTTCAAAGGCATCTTTTGGCTACTTTCTTTAATGCATTAAAATGCAAGACACTGGTGGTAATAGTAGAAAGACTGCCATACTAAAAATCAAGAGATTTGCAGGTGTCTGTTTAGCCTCAAACTTTCTTTCGGATCTTGGGCAAGGTGACTAACTCCTCTGACACCTATTATTCTTATACATTTTCTAAAAACAAAAAACTAGATGATCTCCAAATATTTCTTCAGGTTGTAAACTTTTATGACAGTACAATATTCAGAAAGTGTAATAAGCCGGGCATGGTGGCGCACGCTTGTAATCCCAGCATTCGGGAGGCTGAGACCGGAGGATCCGGGTTCGCGGCCAGCCTCAGCTACCTAGTGAGGCACTCCACAACTTAGTGAGACCTGGTTTCAAAATAAAGAATAAAAAATAGGGCTGGGGGTGTAGCTCGGAGGTAGAATGCCCCTGAGTTCAATCCCCAGTACCACAAAAAAAAAAAAAGAAAGAAAAAAGAAAGTGTAATAAGCATCAAGATCCATTCAAGATTGCAATTACACATTTAAATGTTTCCTTAAGGTGTTCAGACAAGGTCTTGTCAAAACTACCTTACCAGTACTCCATTTTTTTTTTTTTTTTTTTTTTTTTGTTT
>PVLC010019831.1:0-29917 GCA_004027655.1 Graphiurus murinus
ACTGCTGTTAACGCCCTGTCTGTCCCTCCAGTCTCCTTTTTTATGTTTATGCAAAGAGAGACCTAAATGGAGATGCATCTTTAATCTTTCTGCAATCATCCAGCTTTCTTTTTGTCTCTCAATCTGTCGGGTACTTAAAGCATACTTTCCAGGGCTTGCAAGGCGTTTCATATTCTATGGCAAACACAGCCTATTCAATCACTCTCACTATTGATGGATTTATAGAATATTTTCCAGCTGGATGTGGTGGTGCACGCTTGTAATCCCAGTACTTGGGAGGCTGAGACAGGAGGATTGTAGGTTTGCAGCCATCCTCTGCAACTTAGTGAGACCCTGTTTCAAAATAAAGAATAAAATAGGGCTGGGGTATTGCTTGGAGGTAGAATGCCCTTGGGTCCATTGTTCCATTCCCAGTACCACAAAAAAAAAAACAAAAAAAAAAACCTTTTTTTTTTTTTAACCATTAAAAACAATATCACAGTGACTTTTTTTGTGTGTGTGTGTGGTACTGGGGATTGAACCCAGGGGCATTCTACCTCCGAGCTACATCCCCAGTCCTATTTTTTATTCTTTATTTTGAAACGGTCTCACTAAGTTGCGGAGTACCTCACTAAGTAGCTGAGGCTGGCTATGAATCTGCAATCCTCCTGTCTCAGCCTCCCAAGTACTGGGATTACAAGTGTGCACTACCACGCCCAGCTGGCATTCTTGTTATAAGTACTGTTGGCCTCTATTTCTGCTGCTAAATCACAGGGTTCATGCATGTGCAATCTTAAAACACCCTAGCCGGGCAAAGTGGCGCAGGCCTATAATCCCAATCCTTGGGAGGCTGAGACAGGAGGATCGTGGGTTCAAAGCCAGCCTCAGCAACTTAGTGGGGCTGTCAGAAACTTAGCGAGACTAGCGAGACCCTGTTTCCAAATAATATATGGCTGGGTTGTAGCTTGGAGGTATAATGCCCTTGAGTGAGCTCAATCCCTAGTACCTCCCCTGCCCCCCCCACCCTGCTGTTCGTTCCCGGGGCTTCACCTGTCTAGATACCAGCAATGAGGTCAAGAATGTCCCCTTTCCACACTTGATCATTTACACTTTTTTGGGGGGGGGGGTATTGGGGATTGAACCTAGATGCATTCTATTTCTGAGCTATACCCCACCACCCCCTCTTTTTTTAAAATTTGAAACAAGGTCTCACTATGCTGCTGAGGGTCTTGCTAAGTGTCTGAGACTGGCCTTGAACCTGTGATCTTCCTGCCTCAGCCTTCCAGGTACTGGGATTATGGGCATGTGCCACTGCGCCCAATCATTTACACTTTTACCTTTGTAATCAGCAGGGACGTATCTTGTGCTTTTCACTTGCATTTCTTTGCTGTCTATGGGAGCATTTCCTCTGTTTTGGTTTTTTGGATTCCATTTTCTTTTTTGTGACTTATGGTTAGCATTTGCTCAATTTTCCATTTTTTCTTTTCTTGATTTGTAGGATCCCTTGGTCATATACATTGCAAATGTTTTCTCCTGTCTTTATGTTTAATGTTTATCATAAAACCCTTTAGAGAAGGTTAGAATTAAAGTTAAAAATGCTAAATTCAAGCCGGGCATGGTGGCGCACACTTGTAATCCCAGCATTTGGAAGGCTGAGACGGGAGGATCCGGGTTCGTGGCCAGCCTCAGCTACTTAGTGAGGCACTCTGCAACTTAGTGAGACACTGTTTCAAAATAAAGAATTAAAAAAAAAAATAGAGCTGGGGGTATAGCTCGAAGGTAGAATCCCCTGAGTTCAATCCCTAGTACCGCAAAAAAAAATAAAATAAAATAAAAAAAAAATGCTAAGTTCATCTGGGTGTTGTATCTGTGGCAACAACACACCCTGGTGTATGGGCAGTCCCCAGAAGCAATATTATGAAGATCTAATCAATTGGAAGTATTTTTTGGAAACTATTCTGATCTGATCCACAGATTTTTTTTTTTTCCAGTACTAGAGATTGAACCCAGAGGCATTCTACCTCTGAGCTACACCCAGTCCCATTTTTTATTCCTTATTTTGAAACAGGGTCTCATTAAGTTGTGGAGGACCTCATTAATTAGCTGAAGCTGGCCTCGAACCTGGATCCTCTGGTCTCGGCCTCCCAAGTACCGGGATTACAAGCATGCGCCACCACGCCTGGCTGATCCACAGATCTTAGCTCAAAGTTTGGAGAGACCTCTGATGGCCAGATCCAAAGCAGCCTCTCTGGCTCAGCCCTCCCTCAGCCTTGGCAGCACCTCGCCCTCTGAAATCATCTGCCCATTTGATGACTTGCGAATGTCTCCATCCCCATGACCTCTCCGGACTTACTCATGGCCATGAACCCCCTGGAAGAACACGAGTAGAGAGCAGCTGGTCCACAAATAGTTCCTGATCGATGGGGAATGAATGATGAGCCTTCAGCTTTCATCTTAATGTCTCAAGGTTTCGGTAACGGAGTCACTTTGAGCCCAAGTGTTTTACAATGTTGGGGTAAATATGTGGATATCACAGTGACTTATTTATTCATTTGCTTTATAGTTACTTATGAAAACCTTAGATGCTTGCCTGAGTACTCGCAGCTGAACCTCACATATAACACATTATGTTTTATAAACATACAGTGAAAGATTTTAATTGGTATTGTATTGGTTCTTTTACAGTAATAACCTCTTTTTATCTTTACTATATTCTGTCTTCCCAGATAGCAGTCCAGTTCACATCTCCATGGATTTATGTTTTTATTTCTCTCATCCTGCTTTTAAGTTTTCTTTAATAAATACCATATGCTGCACACGCTAAACCTGAAGCGTGATTTGTTTTAGTTCTGTTGTAAGTAGAAGTCCTTTGTGTTGTATTTTCTTTCTCTAATATTTAGGGATACATTGAATTGCTTAAAAATTGTATGTTTGAGCTGGGTGTGGTGGCACATGCTTGTAATCCCAGTACTTGGGAGGCAGAGACAGGAGGAGTGGAGGTTTGAGGACAGTTTCAGCAAGTAGTGAGAATCTCATCAACCTAGCAAGACCCTGTTTCAAAAATAAAAATTAAAAAATAGGGCTGGGGATGTAACTCAGAGGTAGAATGCCCCTGGGTTAAATCCCTAGAAACGCGCGTGCACGCACACACATACACAAACTATGTTTGCTGGGTATGGTAGCACATGCCTTTGGAGGTTGAGACAGGAGGATCACAGATTCGAGGCCAGCCTCAGCAGCTTAGCAAGACCCTCAGTAACTTAGTGAGACCCTGTTTCAAACAAACAATAAAATAGGGCTGGAGGTATATCTCGGAGGTAGAATGTCCCTGAGTTCAATTCCTACTACCAAAAACAAACAAACAAAATAAAACAAAAAACCAAAACAGGCCGGGGTGGTGGCACACACCTGTAATCTATGTACTTGGGAGGCTGAGACAGGAGGAGCGCAGGTTTGAGAATAGCCTCAGCAAGTAGTGAGACTCTCATCAACCTAACGAGACCCTGTTTCCAAATAAATAAAATTGGACTGGGGGTATAGCTCAAAGGTAGAATGCCTCTGGGTCCAAATGCCAGTACCACAAAACAAAACAAAAACCCAACAACGAAAACAAACAAAAAAACCCCAAACCCCGAAAAATATGACTTCATTACCCCCCCCAAAAAAACCTTGTATGCTTGGACTCTGTAACTTTGAATTTATTGCTTCCAAGATTTTCTGTAGTTGCTGCTGTTGTTTTATTTTGGTTGTATCCCTTGGATTTTGTAGGTAGTCATGTTCTTTACAACAAATAACATGTTTTTATTTGTGTCAGTTTGTCTCTTTATTTTGACCTTTTATTTTTTGTGGTACTGAGGATTGAACCCAGGGTCACTCTACCTCTGAGCCACATTCCCAGCTCTTTTTATTTTTTAGTTTGAAACCGGGTCTCACTAAGTTGCTGAGGGTCTTGCTAAATTGCTGAGACTGGCCTTCAACCTACAGGTGTGGTTTATGTCTAGGGTTTAATTGCTAACTCCTTATCCAAGATTTCAAATGCTGTTGCTATTGTTTTTGTTGTAAATGCTGTTACTTTAAGTTTTCTAGACTTTATCTCGTCCTCCTTTCTCCGAACATAAGAGCACTTTCAAATATGATTTTCCTCCAATAGTTGAATCAGGAGTAGATGTTGAATTTTACTGGTAGCCTCCTCAACATCATTTGAAACGATTACTTTATCATTTTTCTAGTCAATACAAGTTGTCAGTACCATTTTCCCCTGCAATATAGTATCCCCCTACTCCACTACATGGCAATAGTCAAGTTATTGTATGTATTATAAAATTTTCTCAAAATGGGACTTGTCTCATAAAATAGGCTGGACAACATAAAATTCTTTTCTATATTCTAGTACAGTTTAAATAACAAGTTTTTTTGGGTGGGGGGGTTTGGGAAAAAAATCTCCCTTGAATTCTCTGGAGCCAAAGATGTTTTTGAAAGATTCGTTTTGTATCAAACATCTTCCGTTGATAGTGATCTAATCACAATCTTCCTGGGTTTTTTTTTTTTTTTTTTTTTTTCTGCATTCTTAGTATTCTGCATGTCTAGCTTGTCATCTGTCTGTGATGAATGATGACACTGCTGATTCTGTAGATAAAGGAGAAATGCCAGGGGAAGCATTTCTTCCTGGGTCGAGGCTGCCTCACCTTGTAAGATCGTAAGTCTCTTCTCTTTGGGAGAGTCTTCTAGCAGATCACTGCGTCTCCATGTCTCTTTTCTAACCCCTTCCTGCACCTTTCAGTTCAGGTCTCTTTCCTTGCTCCACTTCTAATCATGTGGGTTTGCCCAGGCCCTGCTTCTCAAATGGTCCTTGTCCACAACCTCCTCCTTCACAGAGTCCGAATCGCCCTCAGTTGCCGTGCTGATTGGGCCCCCCACCGTGCACAGTCTTCTGCATCTGGCAGTTCAAGGCTCGGCCTGGCGGAGCAGAGGACTGGCCTGGGCTATGAGGGTCTGGCGCTAAGCCCTGCTGCTCATACTTACTGCATCTGAGGCTCTGAGAGCATGATTTATCCTTGCGGAGCCTCTGCATTCTCATCTATAAAGTGGAGATGGTAACGGTCTCCATTTTACTAGACTGCTGGGAGCTTTCTTCTAGTTGCCTGGCAAATATTTATCAATTGCCTAACGTATACCAAACATTATTTTAGGTGCTAAGGATAAAGGTGGGGAACAAAAGAAATAGAAGCTCTCTCTTCATGGAACTGGTTCTGGAGATGGAACCAGGGCTGCATACGTGCTAGGCAAGGGCTCTGCCACTGGGCTACACTCCGTGTGTGTGTGTGTGTGTGTGTGTGTGTGTGTGTGTGTATACACACTATAGATATAGTTTTTTTGTGTGTGGCTTTAATTTTTTTTTTTTTTTTTTTTGCTCTGAAACAGGATCTCCCTAAGTTGCTGAGAATCTTGCTATGTTGCTGGGGCTGTCCTGGAACCTTCGATCCTCCTGTCTCAGCTTCCCAAGTACTGGGATTAGAAACATACACCATCATGCCTGGCTATGTATATATTTTTGTATATTACATTTATCTATCTACCTACCTACCTAATCTAAGTTTAAGGTAGCATTCATGGATTAAAACAAAGAGAATGGAGAAAGAGGTACCAGCAGTGTTACTTGGAGGCAGACTGCAGGGGGACGTTTTCTGAGGGGGAGGGTCAAGGAGTGACCTGTATGACAGGAGGCAGCTAGGCCTGAGAGGGAAGAGTGTCCTCAGCAGAGGTCGCTGCTCTCACAGACACTGCAAGGACCGAGGATGACCATCACCATTAGTCAGTCACCACTGGCAGTATCTGAGCAGGAGAATGTGGCTTGGACAGGCACTGGTGTCTGTTATTCTGGGATCCTGCTGTGGGTTAAATGAGCTGTTGTCGCCCTGTCTCTCATTCCCAGAGAGCCCTGGAGGAACTCCCCACCCACCCCATACCACCGTGTACCTCCCCAACTCCAGAACAGGTCTCCCCACCGCCTTGACAGTCACTGCCATGGAAGATGCAGGCGAATTGCAAGGCCGAATCCACTCTCCCCTCAACCCCTACGTATGGCACCCAGATCGGGCTTTGCGTGCAGTGTAGACAGACTGCCGATGGGCACTGACCACCAGGTCCCTCAGCCCACCACCTCCTTTCCCTACCTGTCTGCAGAGAGTGGCGTGCTTTGGTCTAGATGAGAAGGCAGAAGTGACCACGAGGCTGGGGCCCTTGTACACTCACTCCTGCACAAGCCTTTGTGGCTTTTGTGTGGTATTGACCGCGGGGAATGAGGCTCCCGCTGTATTTTCTCTCAAGTTATTTGGCAATCTAACTCCTATTTTTTTTTGTACTGGGTATTAAACCCAGGGCATTCTATCTCCCAGCTATACGCCCAGACCTTTTTTACTCTTTATATTTGAAACAGGGTCTCACTAAGTTGTGGAAGGTCTTGTTAAGTTGCTGAGACTAACCTTAAACCTGCAACCCTCCTGTCTCAGCCTCCCCAGTACTAGGATGACAGGAATGCACCACCACGCCCGGCCCAACCCAACTTCTTCCTCCCCAGCTTTGGCCAGCAGCACTCTGCTCCCAGGTCATTTCCTTTGTAGCGGTAGTCGGTAGTCGAAGCCTGGATGCCTGTGCTTTTTGTTCCCTTTACAAGCCAAGCCCTGTTCTGGTGCACATTTCAACATGTAAGCTGGGAGGGAGGCCAGTATGAAATATAGAGATTGATTACAGAAGACTTGTTTTTCATAAAGAAATGCAACTTTATTATTTTCCAGTACATATGTAGTGCCTCAAACTAATGTCTTACAAAGGGTCACCAGTAAAGACCCTTCAGATGTTTCTTTAATAAATGCATCAGGATCCATGATAGAATTAGCCCATGCATTCACTACTTCTAAATGGATATTCCTAAAGTGCCTGAAAAGTATTGTTTTAGGTAGACTAAATATGCCACCCCTAGCAATATTATTTATGCTCTTAATTTACTAACCAAATGCCATTTTCATTGATTGTGCAGAGATAAACTTCTGTTCACAGTCAATAATCTCAAAAGAATCAGGCTAAATAAATATAGTTTCCCATTTAGGTTTCCAAGCCCAAGGCCAAGACTTATTGATTTCAAGGGACTTGTGATAAAACAAAATTCCAGTGCAATGAGACTGTAGCCACTGGGAGGCTGTTTGGGTCCTGGGCTGGTGTTTGTTTTTCCCTTGGGCGCCTCTCTTTCATAGTCAGTCTCTCTTCCTCTCTCTCTCTCTCTCTCTCTCTCTCTCTCTCTCTCTCTCTCTCTCTCTCTCTCTCTTGCTTGACTCATCTAAGTGTCTCTATGAAGGCCATTCCCAATGCCTTTGAAGCAGGACAAAAGGGGCAGAACTGCCCGCAGAGCAGAAATATTCGGTGGGGAAGGAGTAAAGGAAGGAAAAGTATCTCCATGGGAACCTGAAGCCAACTCCCTGTCCCAGGGGAAGTGGTCGAAGTGGCCATCAGCATAAGGGAACCTGCCTGGGTGTACTGGCTCCGCCCACCAAGAGGTCACCATCAGATCTTTTAATCTTTTTTCCCTCTGGTTGTCCAATGGTCCTGACCATATAATGACTGAGGCTGGTTCTGTGTGTCCCTGGAAGACAGGAATGTTCTGGGAACTTCTTCTCCTCAGTTCCAGCCAATGGCCTGGGAAGGTCTTTTCCAGACTGGGAAGTGTTGGGAATGATGCAGGACCTTCAGGATGGGCACGAAGTGGAAGGACATGGGAGCCCCTGGGAGAGGACCCAAGCAGTAGGTGCCACCGAGAACTTGGTATTCTAAAGGGTTGGGTGTTGCCAAGTGCATGCAGTTGAGATGGCTGGAGCTTCCAAGACAACTGGGTCCTGTGGACTGCAGGGACCACTAAGAGCCGGGAAGGCACCTATGGAGCCCCAGGACTGCCTGCCTCCTGGTTCTGCCTCTACTTTGGTGGGCTGAGAATCTGCTGGTGGGGCTGTTTTAAGAGGACTGGACTCAGAGCAGAGCCCGCTGGAGGCTGGAGACACATCAGATGACCAGTTGTGGGCTGGCTGCTCTCTTAGTAGGTGCCTCTTCCTTTCCAGCCTCCCTCCTCCAGCCAGCACCCCAACCTCCCCCTGTCTGCCCAGCTCTCCTCGTCAGGTCCCCAATTGGCCTTGACTGCAGGACAGGCTCAGCCTCTCCAACCAGCCTCCCTTTCTGGCCTCGGGCTTTTGCATTCACAGGAAGAGACTTTTGTGATTTTTCAAAGTCTGAGCTGAAGCAGAGTGGAGAGAGTCAGGTGGGAAGAAGGGTGAGACTGGAGCCATACAGGGACACCCGATGATTTGAGGGGGTCGCCTTCTCCGAATCAGACAAATCACTATCCTTGGATATCTCAGTAGGAAGTGGGGGTGAAGGGATGGGGCATCGGGAGGACTGGGGCAACCCTTGATTCCTTGGAAAGCATAGACAGCACGGTGGGTGGGGTGGGGTGGGGTGGGGTGGACAGGATCTGGGAGGGATCCTGACACGCAGCATCTAATCTGAGTGCACGGTTAGGTCTATGCAGCAGTCACCGGAGCTGCTGAGTTGCCTCATTCTCTCTCCTCAGAATCGTACCCCCAAACACCACCCCAGCATTTCCTATCCCTCCCCATCGCTGTCCCTGCAACACCTGCAGAGCATCCCATCTCTCCCGGGCTTGGTTCTTCTTCCACTGGGCTCAGTAGTACGTCTCCTTCTCCACCCAGCCTGTTAGAGACAGTGGGGGAAGGTTGTAGGTGGAGCCTGAAGGACGCAAGAGGTCAACCTGGGGGGGCAGGGGGAGCAGATAAGGCTGGCCCCAGGTGTGAGGAGACCAGAGGGTGGGCCTGCCCTGGGGGACACTTGTACCTAGCAGAGCAGGCTCCGCAGGGAAGAAGGGAGTGTTGAGAGGAACAGCTGTCCCTCGTGCTGTGGAGCAACGTACCCCGGGATGATGGCACTTCTGATTTTTCCAAGTCAGAAATTCAGTTTGTATATGAAAGCCCCTAAGTTTTTTTTATATTGGGGTCAATTAAACACACACACACACACACGAAAAGATATTGAGCATGTCAAAGCAAACACTATTCGTGAACTCCACTTGGTTAATGGGTCATCCATTTTAACCCAGGAAGTAATAAAAAATGCTGGTTGGAAAAAACAAATAACCTAGTATTTGGTGCCTGGGAACCAGGAGGCTTGGATTCTGCTGTTCCTCGGTGTGTGTGTGTGTGTGTGTGTGTGTGTGTGTGTGTGTGCGCGCACACACACACACACAGGATTAAATTCTAGGATCATTCTACCTCTGAGCCACACTCTCCAGTTCTATTTTATTTTGAAACAGGGTCTTACTAGGTTGCTGAGGTTGGCCTCAATTCCAGCCTCCCAAGTATAGGGATTACAGTCATGTGTCTCCACACCCAGTTTACTTCTTGCTTTATGACCCTGAACAAATAAATTCGCCTCTGCAGCTCTATCTGTAAATCTGGAGGTGACTGGACAACCTCGCAGGGCCCTCTAATTCTGGTGTGCTATGACTGCAGGTGCAAGGTGGGGGCCTCAGAGGCCCATGGAGAGTTAGGTGGGCTGTAGCATCCAAGAGGGAGAGGTAAGGGAGGGCAGACTCCGTAGAGTCGGGGACAAGGATGCCTGGTGGGAACGGAGGCTGGTGTGAAGCCCTGCAGAGGGACCACAGTGGGGGCTGCCCTTGGCTGGGACTGTCTGGGTCGTGGAGGTCTTACCGCCGGGATATCGCCGCAGGATGAGCTTTCGCACCTCGTCGTAGATGAAGATGAGGAGGCTGTAGGGGAAGGCGCAGAACCACCAAGTGACCCTGGAAGCAAGGAGGGGAGGGAGCGTCAGGAGCCTCAGAGGTCGACTATAATGCATCAGGGCCTGGATCCTGGAGGAGACTCACCACAAATCTGTGCCACTCCCTCAGGTCCCAAGACACTCACTTGAGCGGGTACATGCGGAGGGCCACCCCCATGCCTGGGCAGTAGGACAGGAAGGCAGCCAGTGCTGTTTCTTCCAGCAGCCCAAAAATCAGGATCTTGTTCCTGTAAAGGCAAAAGAAAGGAAGGTAGGTGGCATTTGAAAGGGGGTCAGGAGGGAGAGATCAAAGGGAAAGGAAAGAGGAGAGAAGAAACATGAAGGAAAGGTTATAGTAATTTTTTTTTTTTTTTTTTTTTTTTTGGTGCTGGGGATTGAACTCAGGGGCATTCTCTCTCCGAGCTACACCCCCAGCCCTATTTTATTTTTTACTCTGAAACAGGGTCTAAGTTGCTAAGAGTCTCGCTAAGTTGCAGAGGCTGGCCTGGAACATGAAAACATCCTGCCTCAGCCTCCCGCGTCCCTGGGGTCACATATGTGGGTCTCCATGTCCAGCTTGATAAGCTTTTTGATATAATACAAATCACATCTCTGAGGCTCCCCAGTGGCCCAGGAACCTCGGGAGTGGTTGAGGCACTCTAAGGCTGCCTCTGGCCAGGTGTTCTCCTTCCCTGTACCCAGCCGGCTTTATTTGCCTCTCAGGTGGGCTGGACGTAGGCAGTGGTGGTGTCTACACCTTCTGTGTCACCCACATACTTCACACTAAGTCCCAGGCCCCAGCACTGTACCAATTCCTTAGACTCTCTGGAACAAAACTCACATGGGGAATCGGTTATAGTAGGTCATTGGTTACAATAGGAGAAAATATGAAGAGCCCACCTAGCACCTTCAACTTGGCACCTGTTAGGAATTCAATGATTCGTGATCCTAGCAGGGTTGGGGTCAAATGCTGAGGGGTGGGAGGCCAGAACTGGGTGTGGTGGACCTTGCAACAAGTTAAGTGGCCATACGCGTGTCATTTAAGCTTTTTCTTTGGGGAAGTGGGGGCTCTTATCCACACAGTGTAAAGGATAATACCTCATAGCACTGTTGGATGGGCATAGCCACCTGCCAAGTGGTCTCAGGAGCACAGGAGACCCTGGATTTAGGGCAGGCTACAGGATGGGGTGGGTTGTTGGCACTCGAGTAAGAGACGGGGAAAGAAAAGAAGATGGAAGGAAGGAGGTATGGAGAGAAGATGAAAAGGAAGGGGATTGTAACAAAGTCTATTTCAGGAGCAAAATTAGAACTCATTAGAAACAGTCTTAGCTGGACGTAATGGCACATGCCTGTAATCCCAGTACTTGGGATGCTGAGACAGGAGGATCACAGGTTCAAGGCCAGCCTCAGCAATTTAGGGAGACCATCAGCAATTTAGTAAGACCCTTTTTCAAAATAAAAAAATAAAAAAAGAGCTGAGTATGATGGCACACGCTTGTAATCCCAGCATTTGGGAGGCTGAGACCAGAGGATCCGGGTTCGCGTCCAGCCTCAGCTACTTAGTGAGGCACTCTGCAACTTAGTGAGACTCTGTTTCAAAATAAAGAGTAAAAAATAGGACTGGGGGTATAGCTCAGAGATAGAGTGCCACTGAGTTCAATTCCCAGTACCGAAAAAAAAAGGAGCTGGGTGTGGTGGCACACGCTTGTAATCCCAGTACTTGGGAAGCTGAGACAGGAAGATCTGGGTTCACAGCCAGTCTCAGCTACTTAGTGAGACTCTCCGCAACTTAGTGAGACTCTGTTTCAAAATAAAGAATAAAAAAATAGGACTGAGGGTGTATCTCAGTGGTAGAATGCCCCTGGGTTCCATCCCCAGTACCACACACACACACACACACACACACACACACACACACACACACACGAATAAAATAAAAATAAAAAAGGACTGGGGAGGGAGAGCTCGGAAGTAGAATGCTTTTGGGTTCAATCTCTAGTTCAACGAAAGAAAGAAGGAAGGAAAGAGAAATCAAGCAAGCAAGCAAGAGTTGCATGATTCCTTCCTTGTCTTCCATCTGTTTCAAACCTGGCTATGGAAGAACAGCTGGGTATTAAAATTGGCTGTCCCCTTGCAGATCTGGGTCCAGGGTAGTGAGGTGATATGGCATTGGAGGCTTGGCCTGGGTGGGCTGGTGTGGACTGGTGACTGTGCCCAGAGCACTCTGCCTGGGTGGGTGGCTGGGTGCCTGGAGGGGTGGGGCTCACTTCATTCCCTGCTGGAAGACCGAGTTGCGGCGGGTCTTGCAGATGATGAGGTCAGCCCACTGCACCACCACGATGCTGGCAAAGAAGGCTGTGTGGCAGGTGAATTCCACCACCTTCCGCTGCTCGTAGGTCTGTGGAGGGCGGGCAGAGACGGGTGATTGTGTCAGAGCAAAGGGCAGTTGTTTAACCGTGGCACCTGATCCACCCGTAGCCTCAGGCCCAGCTGGCCACTCCTGGCCACCCCTGCAGACATCCAGCTCCACTCACCCACTCCTGTCCATAGCTGTCCTCCAGGTCATTGGTGGTCCGGTCATCCCAGTCCAGGCGGATTCCCAGCAGCCGTGATGGCAGAAAACCATTCTCTGCCAGGATCACAAAGTAGGTGAAGAAGCCGCCCAGTGCCTGGATCATGCCTGCAGGTGGTGGGAGAAGGGCAGGGCCTGGTCAGAGGAGAAGGCAGGGAAGAGACGGCCCCTTGGGGCACAGACACAAGCCCTGGAGTTTTGCCTGGGATACAGCCCTCCCAAACTCTGGAGAAAGAAGCCTCAGGGGGCTGTCTTGGAGCCGGGGCCTTGCGCACCAATCTGTCCGTAGGCCATGCTGATCAGCCGCTCGTTCACCAGCTTGTCCGTCTGCGGGTTTCGTGGCTGCCGCTTCATGATGTCGCTCTCAGCTGCCTCATAGGCCAAGGAGATGGCAGGGACCTAGGGACAGGGGAGCACGTTTGAAAGGATGTGAGAGTGACAGGATCCTGTGACCCTCCAGGCCTGTGCCACCCCACCTGGTCAGCTGCCCTGGGGCGCCTCCCCTTGCTCACCCCTGCTCCATTCACCCTCTGGCCTCACCATGTCGGTGCCCAGGTCAATGCACAGGATGGTCACGGTGCCCAGAGGCAGGGGGATGTTGACAATAATGAAGAGCAGGAAGGGGGTGATCTCTGGGATGTTGCTGGTCAGGGTGTACGCGATGGATTTCTTCAGGTTGTCAAAGATGAGGCGGCCTGTGGGCATTGGAGGATTAGAGGGACCCTCCCACCCCATCCCAGAGACATCACGGTTTTCTGTTGGAGGGAAGCTGAAGCAGCCCAGGGCTGCTGGAATCCTAGGCTGATGCATCCATCGGTGTCAAAGGCAGCCAAGGTGCGGGCTCGTCATCCAGGGCGTCCTCCCAGACCCCACAGCCTCCTCACCCTCCTCCACTCCTGTGACGATGGAGGCAAAGTTGTCGTCCAGTAGAATCATGTCGGCTGCCTGCTTGGAGACGTCAGAGCCAGAGATGCCCATGGCGATGCCGATGTCGGCCTTCTTCAGCGCAGGAGAGTCATTCACCCCATCGCCAGTCACTGCCACGATGGCTCCCTGGAGAGAAGACGCTGCCAGTGCTGGAGGACAAGCTCTGCCCGCGCCCCCGGTGTGGCCCTGATGCTGCCTCCCGGCTCACCTGCCTCTGACAGCCTTCCACGATGATGAGCTTCTGCTGAGGGGAGGTCCGGGCAAACACGATCTCCGTGTGGTCCCTAAGGATCTCGTCCAGCTGCTCCGAGGTCATGTCCTTTAGGTCCGAGCCATGTATCACGCACGCCTTGGCTTCTCTGGTGGATGGAGGCATCTGCAGCTCACCACCTGCCCATGCCAGGCCCCTGCCTCTCCTTGCTACTTCTGGGCCTCAGCCCCTTGCTAAGGGGCTCTCTGTTGCCCCACGCCCCTCTCCTTATACTTAGTTCCCCATCTCTCTCTGAGTAAGCGACACTACATCTCCCTGTGCAGGGTCATCACAGATGTCAGTACAGCTAGCGAGGTCCTCCATGTACACCCACTAGATATGTCCTTTTTGGGGGGAAGGGGGAATACTGCATCTTTTTTATCCCTCTCCCAACCCCTGCACATGGTAGGCAAGTGCTCTACCACTGAGCCACACCCCTCAGCCCTCTTTATTTATGGTAAGATACATCTCACTAAGTGACCCAGGCTGGTATCAAACTTTTGATCCTCCTGCCTCAGCCTCCCAAATAGCTAGAATTACAGGCCTGCTCCACAGCTCCAGATGGCATCCTAATTTTGTAGTTGAAAAGATAGAGGTTTGGGGTGGGGGTTAAAGCAACATCTCCGAGAGTATACAGCTCATTGGTGGCTACTATTGTATGGATATAGAATGTCCCCCGAAGAGCTCATGTACCAAAGTTCATAGGTGACATAATCAAATCATGAGGGTTCTGATCTCATCAGTGGATAAGTCTACTGGAATGGATTTACAGCATAGTAACCTAGGCAGGTGGAGTGTAACTGGAGAAGATGGATGGCTTTGGGGACTATATGTATGTCCATGGAACCCCTTCTCTAGCTTTCTCTGTTCTGGCCTCTATGGCGTGAAAGCAGAGCCCTTCTCTCTCTCCTTCCGGCCACTATGCCCTGAGCTCCACAGGAGCTGCAACCTCTGAAATCTCCCTTCGTCTAAGTTGTGGTCATCAGGTATTTTGAGTCACAGTGGTGAGAATGCTGACAGACAGTGGCAAAGCCCGGATACAAACTCAGGTCTGAGGAACCAGGCACACAGGTGTGCAAGGGAAGACCTTAGAGATGCTGTCTAAATTACCCCAGTGGATGCTCCAGGCATTGTGGGAGAGGAGGAGCTGATCAGCAGGGTTCCCTCGAAGGCCTCACCTGGGGTTGACTTGACTCACAGGGATGTTGAGCCGGGCTGCAATGTCCTCCACGGTCTCATTACCCTCAGAGATGATGCCCACACCTTTGGCGATGGCCTTGGCCGTGATGGGGTGGTCTCCAGTCACCATGATCACCTGGTGGGAAGAAGAAGAGGGAAAAGGAGAGCAGTGCGCAGAGTTTCCTGTCTCCTCTTTTCCTAGACTGCTAGATGACCTGAGGCTGGAAGATCCCAGCCCCCAGAATGGAAGTGTGTGTGTGTAAGGGGGACAGACAATGACAAATGTGTTGTGTCAGGGGACCTGAGATGGTTTTCATAAACGGAGGAGCATCCATAGCAGAGTACAAGTTGAGGAGGGCTGCTTGGAAGAGAAGCTTTGATTCTTTAGGATCATTTAGAAAATTATGTTTAGTACTGGGGACTAGGCCCAGGGGCATTCTACCACTGAGTTACACCCCCAGTCCTATTTTTAATTATTTAATTAACTAATTAATAAATTTTAATTAATTAATTAATTTTTTGCAATACTGGGGATTGAACCCAGAGCCATTCTACCTCTGAGCTACTCCTCCAGCATTATTTTTTATTCTTTATTTGTAAACAGGGTCTCACTAAGTTGCAAAGGGCCTCACTAAGTAGCTGAGGCTGGCTGTGAACCTGTGATCCTCCTGTCTCGGCCTCCCAAGTACTGGGATTACAAGCATGCACCACTATGCCTGGCTATTTTTTATTTTGGAACAGGGTCTCCCTAGGTTGCTGAGGGTTTCACTAAGTTGCTGAGGCTGACCTTGAAGCTATGAGCCTCCTGTCTCAGCCTTCACAGTGCTGGGGTTACATGCATGTGCCACCAAGCCAGCTTCCTTGCCCTTTTCTTAACTCACATTCTTCCTGGGCAAATTAACAGAGCAAACTTGTAAGCTTTTAGTTTGTACCTATGTGCTTATGAGATTTAAGTGTCCAGTGCTCACTCTTCCTCGGGCTCTAAGCCATATTCTATTCGTCCCTGGTATCTTTCTTTGGGTTTCTTGTTGATACTTCAAACTTCGAGTCCAAATTGCACTCATTACCTCTGCTCCCACTCCCCACCAAACCTGCTTTTCCTCTCCACCCCTTCTCACCTGCATCTCTTCACCCCCTGGGGGCATGGCCGCCATGTCCTCTGAGGCAGCTATTTCTCTCTACTCCCTTTGCTGATGTGTAGTTCAAGCCACCATCCCTTGCCTGAGCTATCGTATACTGGGTATGGAACCCTGGAGCATTCTACCTTCAAGTTAGAGCCCCCACACTATTTTATTTATTTTGAAACAGGGTCTCATTAAATTGCTGAAGAGCTCACTAAATTGCTGAGGCTGGCCTTGAACCTGTGATCCTCTGTCTCAGCCTCCCAAGTACTGGGGTTACAGGCATGTGCCACCATACCCGGTTTGTATAGCTTCTTATCCTGTGTGCTCGACTTCAGCTCTTCCCCCAATCCAGTCCCTCTTGCATCCAGCTCACCTTAAAGTTAGACCTGTGACACCCGTGGCCCTTTGTGACCACAGGATAAAGTCCAAATCCGGCATTTAAGCAAGTCCTTCCAACTGGCCCTGACCCAACCTTCCAGTCTTGATCCTCAGCACTCCTCTGCCATCTGCCCCATCCTCCACATCCCAGAACCCTGGACCCGGTAGCTGTGCAGGGAACACACTTTGCTGGTCTTGCCATGTCTTCCCTCCCTAGCTGCCTCACAGAATACAGTTCTGGGTGGATGGGGGCAGCTATTTATCCACTCTGAGTTTCCATGTGTCTTAATTTAATTTTTATTTATTTATTTATTTTGTGGCACTGGGGATGGTATTTTTTGTTTGTTTGTTTTTGTGGTACTGGGGATGGAACACAGGGACATCCTACCTCTGAGCTACACCCTAGCCCTATTTTTATTTTTATTTTGAAATAGGGTCTCTCTAGGTTGAGGAGAGTCTCATTACTTTTTTTTGAGGTACTGGGGATTGAACTCAGGGGCATTCTACCTCCGAGCTATATTTTTATATTCTTTATTCTTTATTTTGAAACAGGGTCTCACTAAGTTGCAGAGTGCCTCACTAGGTAACTGAGGCTGGCCGTGAACCTGGATCCTCTGGTCTCAGCCTCCCAAATGCTGGGATTACAAGCGTGTGCCACCATGCCCGGCTGTCTCACTACTTGTTGAGGCTGGCCTTGAACCTGCAATCCTCCTGTCTCAGTCTCCCAAGTACTGGGTGTCTTGATTTAAAATGGGGGTAATGTTGCCTTGTTTAGAGGTTGAGTGGTTATAGGTTTCAGAACTCACATGTATACAGCACTAAGTGGTCTGGTTAAGAAGTAGCAGGATCTGCCTACTACAACTCATGGGCTATACCGCCTTGGGCTTGTTACCTTGTACATCAGTTTCTCTCTGTCAAAAAGGGAAAGCACTAGTGTTTGCTCAGCAGACTGGTATGAAGAGTAAATGAGACGATACCGGTTCAGTGCTTAGCATAGTGCCTTGCTTCATGTAAAAGCTCAAAAAATAATAAGTTTCCAGCCATGGTGGGTGCTTGCCCGTAGTCCCAGTACTGTGAAGGCTGAGACAGGAGGATTGCAGATTGGAGGCCAGCCTCAGCAATTTACTTAGACCCTGGAATATCAGTACTGTGAAGTCTCAGACAGGAGGATTACAGGTTGGAGAGACTTAGGGAGACCCTGTTCTAAAAATATATATAGGGCTGGGAGTGTAGCTCAGAGGTAGAATCCCCCTGAGTTCTATCCTCACTACCAAAAATACATTACTGCCACTACTACTAAACAGTTACTAGAGTGTGTGACCACAGCAGGTGATCAGCGACCCCATCTGCTACAATTGTCCTGTGATGGCTGTAGAGGCATCTGTTCCCCTGAGAGACCATGAGAGGTAGAGGACAGGTGCTTGTCTTAGTCCTCTTTGTATCCCTGTGCCTAGCCCAGGACCTGGCCCTCAGGCGGGTTGAGTTGCATTGACTTGGAAGGTGTGTGTGTGTGTGTGTGTGTGTGTGTGTGTGTGTGTGTGTGTTTGCAGTGCTGGGGATGGAACCCAGGACCTGCTGCATACTGGATGAATGCTCCACCACTGAGCTACACCCAAGTCCAGTTGCACTGACTGAGATCAGATGAGCTATTTTTAAAAAAGAAGAGCAAGTTAGTTGTGTGTGGTGGCACACTATAATCCCAGTGCTTGAGAGTCTGAGATTGGAGGATGGCAGGTTTGAGGCCAGCTTTAGCAACTTAGTGAGACCCTCAGCAACTTATCCTGTTTCAAAATAAAAAGGGCTGGGGGTGTAGTTCAGAGGTTATGCCCCTGGGTTCAATTCCAGTAAAACACACACACACACACACACACACACACACACACACACACACACACACCCAACAGAATAAATAGAATAAGAATAAGAATAGGAGGAGGAGGAGGAGGAGGAGGAGGAGGAGGAGGAGGCAGTGGCAGAGAGGGCACCAGAACTGGGGACTTGGAAACAGGCAAGTGAGTGAGCTCCTAGACAGAAGGGAGGTGTGTGTGTTAGCTCCAGCACCTTGCACGGTGCCAGACAGACAGTTGGGAAGCAACAAAGATTCATTGCATGAAGAGCAAATGCCTCCCAGAGGTGTGGTCAGTGAGTGCAACAGCAGCTGGACAAGAGGGCCTGGGGAAGGCATGGGGGCCGTCTGTGGGGTGAGAGGGGCTGAGGACTGGGAGCAGGCAAGAGTCTGCTGATCCTGTGCCGGATGGTCAGAGTAGACAGCAACTGGGAAAGGTCAGACAACCACATGCCTGAGGCGGGGTGTCAGAAGGGAAGTCAGGAGGGATGGGAGCTGTGCCTGGGAGGCAGAGGACTGGCACAGGACTGACCGCCCCAAGCAGAGGGAGAGGGTGAGAGCCACCAGCAGGGGTCCGCCTTTCCTTGCAGGTGGACAGCTTCTCCTGCAAGTCAGTGGGAAGGAGGCAGCGGGGCCCGTGGCCCTTGGGCAGCAGCTGCAATCCTCTGACCTCAGCACGCAGGAGGTGAGGGCGGAGGGCAGGAAGGGAGGCCAGTACCTTGATGCCTGCGCTTCTACATTTGCCCACAGCATCTGGCACAGCTGCCCGGGGTGGGTCAATCATGGACATGAGCCCCACAAAGCAGAGCTTCTCCGTGGGGAAGTTCAGCTCGTCTGTGTCGAACTTGAAGCCACGAGGGAACTTCCCGGAAGGCAGGTTCAGCTGGCAGAACCCTGATGGGTGCGGTGGGCAGAGGGGAGGAATCAGAGCAGCAGAGTGGCTGCTGGGACACCCCGAGAACTCTCCCGCTCCCCTTTCCCGGCCCCTCACCCAGCACACGCTCCCCCAGGCCTCCCAGCTCCATGTAGGCGTTTTGGAAGGCGTCTTGCATCTCTTTATCGAGAGGGATCTCCTTGCCCTGCACCAGGATGGAGGAGCACCGGTCCAGGATGCGCTCGGGGGCGCCCTTCATCACCAGCACATGGCTCTGGGGATTGTCTTCTCGCTCGTGGATGGACAGCTGCAAGGGGAAGGGCGGTTACAGAGGGGCTGCATACATCTTGGGGACTCAGTGACCAGCACAACAGGGCCTGGTGCACAGCAGCATCCGTGAGGAAATCTTCCCCAGTATAACCTCAACTCATCAAAGATAGTCAAAAAAGGGAGAATCTTAGCCAGGTGTGGTGGCACAGGCCTGTAATCCCAGTAGCTGGGAGGCTGAGATAGATATAGCAAGTTTGAGGTCAGCCTCAGCAACTTAGTGAGACCCTGTTTCAAAATAAAAAGGACTGGGGGTGTAGCTCAGAGGTGGAATGTCCCTGGGTTCAATCCCCAGTACCCCCGCCCCCAAAGGGAGGTTCTCTGTGTGTGGAAGGCTGTTTGCTCATAGTCCCAACTCTTGCAACCTGAATATCACTTCCATGGGACAGTCCTTCATTCAACAAACAGGAAGATCAGTTAAGACAGGCACTGTACTGCAGGTGGCTGGCTCTCATTAGCCTTCCCTCCCGACATTGAGCCAGGAGCTTTGCCTTCATGGCTTTAGTGAACATAGCTGAGACTGCTGTTGGCATTCATTCATTCATACTGAGGACTGAACCCAGGAGTGTTCCACTGCTGAGCTACACTGCCAGCCCTATTTTTTATTTTGAAACAGGGTGTTGACAAGTTGCCAAAGCTGGCCTTGAACCTGTGATCCTCCTGTGTCAGCCTTCCAAATTTTGGAATTACAGGTGTGCACCACCCCACCTGAATATTCTTGGCATTTAACAGGTACCTATGTACTGAGGGGTGCATTAAGGGAGTTACAGAAACGTGCTTCAGTTACAGGGGAGAGCCACGGATAGATGGGGAGCCAGGAGAAGAAGAGCTGTGAGTGAGGAACACAGAGGGTCTGGGGCTTAGGGGTGATACAACCAGATGTGCAGTTGCTAGACTGGGTGTGAGGCAGGGCGAGAGGGCCTGGTCCTGAGAAGCCCCTTTCATGCCTTCTATGGACTCCCTTTGGGCCTCACCAATGCCCATCCCAGCAGCCCAGCCAGACCTGGTACTTGTTGGTGGAGTTGAAAGGGATCTCTGCCACCTTGGGGTTCCTGTCCCTCATCTTCCTCACGGAGCCACAGGACAGCTCGATGCACTTGAGCAGGGCTGACTCAGAGGCATCCCCGGCGGTGTCCCGCTGCCAGAAGAGGAGAGAGCTCGCTACCACACAGGGTAGAGGAAGGGAGGACTGGATGAGGAGGGCAGACTCAGGGCGAGGGAAAGCAGAGCACCACTAGGGGCTCTGGAGATGTCCTTAGCACACCCGCTGTGTGTGCCATGTCGGCTGACCCTACCTTAGAGACCGGGATGTTCTCCTGGCCGGCCTTGAACACAGCGCGGTTGCAGAGGCCTGCGATCCGAGACAAGGCCGTCCACGTCGGAGACCGCTTGTCGAAAGTGGCCCCTGGGAGGAAAGGAGCGAGAACCAGTGGCTTGGCCTTCTGGAGCCCGATCCTCACCCCTAGCCTCCCTGCCTGCTACACAGCACCCGAGCCCTCGCTCCCCTCCATGCCCTCCGGAGCGCCCAATCACCGGACTGGTCCTCAGTGGTGTCTGCCTCGTGGATCTGGTTGTCGAACCACATGTGGGCGACGGTCATGCGGTTCTGGGTGAGGGTGCCAGTCTTGTCGGAGCAGATGGTAGATGTGGAGCCCAGCGTCTCCACCGCCTCCAGGTTCTTCACCAGGCAGTTCTTCCGGGCCATGCGCTTGGCTGTCAGGGTCAGGCACACCTGGTAAAAAGAAAGGAGAATTAAAAAGGGTGAAGTCTGGAGCCTTGTACATCCACAACCTTTCCCTGGACCAAAAGCACTATTCCTCCTCCCTTGACCCTACTCCACAAACATGAATGGGTGGGACTTCACAGAAAACAGTTGTGTTCAGCTTCAGACATGTGGAATTGAAATCATGGGTGTGCATAAGTTTCAATGCTGAGAACGGTGTTGAAGATATTTGACAAGCCAGGCATGGTGGCGTATGCATGTAATCCCAGTACTTGGGAGGTAGAGGCAGAAGGATTGTAGGTTTGAGACTAGACTCAGCGACTTAGGGAGCGCCTCAGGAACTTAGTGAGACCTTGTTTCAAAATTTAAAATAAAAAGGGCTGGGGGGTAGCATGGAGGTAGAACGCCCCTGGGTTCAATCTCACTACGAGAGAAAGAGAGAGAGAGAGAGAGGAGAGAGAGAAGAGAGAGAGAGAGAAATGAGAGAGACTGATTTGATTAAAACTCATAGAGGGCATAGGTATGTAAGGACTATCCACATCGAAGGACCACTATGGGAGGAGATTGCCTCATTTGAGGTGCACAGAGAGAAGAGCAGAAAACTGAGGCCTGAAGGAAGAGCTGCTACAGGGGCCAGAAAACAGAACCTGGACCGTGGCATGTCTCAGTAGTTGACAAAGGGCAGGGTTCTGGAAGGGTGGCTAGTGGTATCTATTTCGGCAGCAGAGTTAAGAATGGGGGCTGAGAAAAGGTCACTGGATTTGCTAGTTAATCACTGGTGACCTTTGAGAGTCTTTACAGGCGAGATGGCCAGGAAGAACCCCAGACTTCAGGGGGGAGATGAGCATGTGGATGGTGAGGCTAGGACAAACTCCAGAAGTGAGATTTAGCACCCAGAGCCAGGCCAAACTGAGACCTTTCAGGCTCAAACTCTGAGCCATGTCTTAAATGTCCTCCCAGCCCAGCACCTGATGTGAGACTGTAGGCATCGGGGGAAAGCATTGGGGAGAGGCAGTAAGTGTCTGAGAGTCTACCCTTCTGAGGGAGGTCCACTCACAGTGACTGTGGCCAGAAGCCCCTCGGGCACGTTCGCCACGATGATGCCGATGAGGAAGATGACTGCTTCCAGCCAGCTGTAGCCCAGGATGAGGGACAGCACGAAGAAGGAGACCCCCAGGAACACAGCCACACCTGTGATCAGCTGAATGAAGTGCTCGATTTCCATGGCTATGGGCGTCCGTCCTACCTCGAGGCCTGAGGCCAAAGTGGCTATCCGGCCCATCACTGTCCGGTCACCTGTGGCAATCACGACGCCCCTGGCTGTGCCTGCAAGAGTAGGGACACCAGGATGGATGCCTTGGGGCTTCCCGAGACGGAAGTCTCATCCTACTTATTTTTTTTTTTTTTTCTTTTTGAAGGTACTGGGGATTGAACCCAGGGGCATTCTACCTCCATGCTACACTCCTAGTCCTATTTTTTGTTCTTTATTTTGAAACAGGGTCTCACTAAGTTGCAGAGAGCCTCACTAAGTAGCTGAGCCTCAAACCCGGATCCTCTGTCTCAGTCTCCCAAGCAAGTACTGGGATTACAAGCGTGCGCCACCACACCCGGCTCATCCTACTTTCTGAGCAAAGAAAACCAGCTGAGTAAATGAGCCAGAGCTCAGACCCTGGAGCCCATTTTCAGCACACTGGGCCTTGCACAAGCTTATCTTCCCTGCACAGATCACCAATCCCAAACTCCATCCAATAGCAAATTATTTTCTCTTCTATGTGTGAAATAAAAATTACCTGCAGCAGTGCAGTAAAATCAGTCTCCTACTGGATACTATCTCAAGATACACTAAGAACACAGTAAAGCACTTGTGGGTTTTTTTTTAATGTAGTATCAAGATTTTCTTTCTCAATATTTGGTATGAATCTCTATAAAAGAAACTAGTCAGTTATTAACCCTTGTGTGATGTTACAAGGGTTTTTGTTTGTTTGTTGAGTTTTTTGGGGGGGAGTACTGGGGATTGTACTGGGTAGCAGGGGCATGCTACCTCTGAGCTAGATCTTCATTTTTTTATTTTATTTTGAGACAGGGTATTGCTAAGTTGTTGAGGCTGGCTTTGAACCTGCGATCCTCTCAAGTACTGGAATGACAGGCATGCCTCACCACACCCAGCTTATAGGTGCCTTTTGGAAAGAAAGTACGTGTTGGAATTCATACCTAGGGTTTTTTGTTGTTGTTTTGTTTTTTTTTTGCAGTACTGGGGATTGAACCCAGGGGCATTCTACCTCCAAGCTATACCCCCAGCCCTATTTTTTATTCTTTATTTTGAAACAGGGTTTCACTAAGTTGCGTACTGCCTTACTAAGTAGCTGAGGCTGGCTGTAAACCTGTGATCTTTCTGTCTCGGCCTTCCAAGTACTGGGATTACAAGCGTGTGCCACCATGCCTGGCTTTTTAGGGGTTGTTTTTTAATTAAATGAGATAATGTTCAAGCCGGGTGTGGTGGCACACACTTGTAATCCCAGTACTTGGGAGGCTGAAACAGAAGGATCTGGGTTTGTGGCCAGTCTTAGCTACTTAGTGAGGCCCTCCGCAACTTAGTGAGACCCTGGTTCAAAATAAAGAATAAAAAATAGGGTTGGGGGTGTATCTTGGAGGTAGAATGCCCCTGCGTTCAATCTCTGGTGCCACACACACAAAAAAGAGAGAGATAATGTTATGATGCACATAAACTAGTGCCTGGCACATAGTAGGTATGCAACAACAAGGGAAAGGAGCAGTGGGAGGGGAACGGAGTGGGGTTGGGATAGAGAGCCTTCTCTGCCCCATATTTAGAGGCTTATGGTCTAGTTAGGCCTTGCTCCCAGTCTCTTACCCCCGATTCTTTCTCCAACTTGGCCCTGACTTGCTGGCTTGACCACAGACCGCACAGGTTTTAGTTGTGCTTGGTTGCCATCCCACTCCTTTCCCCTCCCACTGCTCCCTGGGTTCAATCCCCAGTATCAAATTAAATAAATAAATAAATAAATAAATAAATAGGGCTGGGAATATAGCTCAGTGGTAGAGTGTCCCTCAACTCAATACCTTGTACACCAAACAAGCAACAAACAAACAAAACACCATAACAAATATCCTGGGAATTAAGGTTGGTCCAGGGCATCTGTATGTGTGCATGTGCGTGCACGCACTCGCAGTGGTGGTCTGGACCCAATATCTGAAGACTGTGGAATCCACCAAGTCTGGGAGTAGGCAGGGTGGAGTTTTTCCTGTGGAGTGGTAAGTTTCCCATGGAGCCATTCTGCCTTACCTGATGTCCTGCTCTCCCGAGGGCACTATTTCTGTGATATTCAGGGCCCCAACCTCTCAATGCCACTTTCTACAGCAGAGTTTTTGCCAAGTAAACACCATCATGGCCACTTATCCTGCCCCGGACTCAGGATCCAGTCGCTTGCCTCTGCTGGGGGGGGCGCGGCAGGCAGACTGCTTCTCACCTTCCACGCAGTTGGTCGAGAAGAAGCAGATGTTGCGGGTCTCCAGGGGGTTCTCGTGGGTGAACTCGGGGGAGCGGGTCTGGGGCTCTGACTCTCCGGTCAGGGATGAGTTATCCACCTGAGGAGGAAGGTGTGTGCAGTGGTCAGACCTGCAGGAGCACGTGACGCACACAGCTGTCTCCTGGCCAGCTCCAACCACCTCCATCTATGTGACTCGAGGGACAAAATTACTCTTGTCCTCATCACATATTTATGTCATTGCTCAGCTATTACCTTGTTCTTGTTTGAAATCCTAGCTCCTACTACCTTTTTTTTTTTTGGTACTGGGAATTGAACCCAGAGGCATTCTACCGCCAAGTTACACTCCCAGCCATTTATTTATTTACTTATTTATTTATTCATTCATTCACTTTGAAACAGGATCTTGCTACATGGCTGAGAGTTGGTGGAGGCTGGTCTTGAACCTACAATCCTCCTGCCTCAAGCCTCCCAAGTCCTGGGACTACAGGCATGTGTACCGCGCCTGCTGCCTACCGAGTTTGTATGTGTCTTTGGGTTGTTTATTAACCAACAGAGCCTGAGTTTACTCCTCTATAAAATGGGGAGTGTAAACAAAACCTCTGTGTTGTAGAAAGCCGGGTGCACTGCTAACAGTGTAGTCTATGGGGACAGTCCTTCTGGTGTTGCTCAGGACGCAAGCTTTGTGGACCTGCACACAGTGGCCTAATAGTTATGCTGTTCTTTCAGAGTGAAATTATACAGCATGCAAGAACATAGATAACCATCTGACACACTGGTACTCAATATATGATCACTATAAAGTGGCAATAAAGGAGATACCCAATACCCAGTACTGAGCGATCATAACCCACAGATCCAAGGAGACTATGTGCTGAGGGGAGCCCAGCTGGGAGCCCAGGGGATGGGCTGACACCTGGAACAGGGTCGCTTAACTTTTTTTTTTCAGTACTGGGAATTGAACCCAAGGGTAGTCTACCTCTGAGCTACACCCCAACCCTATTTTATTTTTATTTTGAAACAAGCTCTTTCTAGATTGATGAGAGTCTCACTACTTGCTGAGGCTGTCCTCAAACGTGCAATCCTCCTGTCTCAGCCTCCCAAGCATTGGGATTATAAGCATGCACCACCAAATCTGGCTATCTTCTAACTTTTATTCATTCATTCATGACACTGGGGATGGAACCCAGGAGCATTCTACCTCTGAGCTACACTCCCAGCCTTATTTTATTATTTTATTTTGAAACAGGACCTCGCTAAGTTGCTAAGGCTGACCACAAACCTGTGATCCTCCAGTCTCAGCTTCCCAAGTACTGAGATTACAAGTGTATGCCACCATGCCCAGATGTTTCTAACGTTTAAACCTCTAAGTAGGTTCGAGGACAACCTCAGCAACATGAGGCCCTCTGCAACTTAGTAAGACCCTATTTTAAAATAAATAATAAAATAGGACTGGGGGTGTAGCTCAGAGGTAGAAAGCCCTTGGGTTCAATCCCCAGTACTACAAATAAACAAATGAATGAATGAATAAACAAACAAACAAACCTCCAAGTGGGCTGGCTCCCCTCGGCCCTCCATGGCCTGTCTCAGACCCATCTACTTGCTCTGCTGTGATCTCACCTTGCAGCCGTGCGAGGAGATGATCCGGAGGTCAGCGGGGACGCGGTCTCCACCTTTCACCTCCACCAGGTCGCCCACCACCACCTCCTCAGCATTGATCTGCATCTTCTCTCCCTCTCGGATGACGAGGGCTTGCTGGGGGTGGGGCAGGGGATCTCAGGGAATGCTGGTCTCCATTCCTGGCCTCCTCTCCTGCCGGTGCCCCACCACTCCTCCAACCCCATACCCTTAGCTACAAAAGCAGTCCTGGTGTGGAGAGCCCAAGGGCCTTTTCACCCGTCTCTGTTTCCAAGCACCAGGAGCAGAGAGGTGCTCAGCTGGGCCATCCCAGAAACTTTGCATCTCCACCCAAGCACAGCCTTGCCCCACCATCCACCTGGGGCACCATGTTCTTGAAGGAATCCATGATCTTGGAGCTCTTGGCCTCCTGGTAGTAGGAGAAGCAGCCTGTGACAATGACCACGGCAGCCAGCACCACACCCAGATACAGCTGGCCAGGAGAGAGGGAAAGAGTTTGAGAGATGCGGCAGCTGCCTCTCAGTGTGACCACTCACGGCCATCCTATCCCAGAGGCCAGACTTTTTCGCCAGTGCCTGGGAGCCAGAATGCTAGGGGCAAGTGCCTCTGTCCAGCCTCCTGTCTCCTAGGAAAGAAGAGGCAGGGAACATCTCAGAGCATTCCCAGGCCTAGGATTTCTCCAGGGGTGAAGCCCCAGGGCATGACAATCCACTCCATTGGAAGGGATGAGGAAAGGCTGCCTCACACATTCCTGAGTGCCTATGTGTTGGGAGTGCGTTGCAGCTAGTTACAGAAGCCTCATTCCTTTCAGCCTGAGTTCCGGGGTGGCGGCGGGGGGGGGGCAGCAGTGGGACGGGAGCAGGAGGATCTTGCTTCCTGCACCCTCCTGCCGCTCTGTGGGGCTCAGAGGGGGAGGACTGGGGCCAGGGCTGGTGCATCTCACATTGTCATTGGACGGCTCGTCCTCCATGGCAGCCTGGATGCCGTAGGCCAGGAAGCAGAGGATGGCCCCAATCCACAGCAGGATGGAGAAGCCCCCGAACAGCTGGCGGCAGAACTTGACCCACTCAGGGGTCGTGGGGGGTGGAGTCAGGGCATTGGGCCCATCCCGAGCCAGAATGTCCTGAGCCCTCTGGTTGGTGAGGCCCTGGGGAACAAGGAAAGGAGTGGGATGTGCATCGTGCATCTGGGACCAGCCGGCTCTCAACGCCAGCAAACATCCTGCCTGAGCCGGCCAAGGTAGCGCACCCCTGGAAGGCTGAGACAGGAGGATCACAGGTTCAAGACCAGCCTCACCAACTTAGTGAGACTCTCAGCAACCTAGCGAGACCCTGTTCAAAAAATAAAATAAAATAAAATACACAGGGCTGGGATATAGTTTAGAGGTAGAATGTCCCTTGATTCAACCCCAAATACCAGAAAACAAAACAAATCCTGCCTGGGGGGCATTAGTAAAGGCCACACAAAGGAAGCAGCATTTGTTTTGGGACTTGGAAGCCTTAAAGGCTGATGAAGATTTTTAATTTTTTTTTTTTTTTTTTTTTACTACTGGGGATTGAACTGAGAGGTGTTCTACCTCTGAGCTATACCCTCAGCCATTTGTTTATTTATTCATTTGTTTTGAAACAGGGTCTTCCTAGGTTGCTGAGAGTCTTGCTAACTTGCTGAGGCTGTCCTTGAACCTGAGATTGTCCTATCTCAACCTCCCAAGTACTGGAATTATAGGTGTGCGCCACCGCCCCATCTCCAATGAGGATTTTGACTGTGACTCCACCGCAGAGGTCATTGGATTGAGACACTTTTTGCTTAGGGCCACAGCACCTCCCCACAGGCCCCTGGATGAATTCTGGGGGACACAGCTCAGCTGATTCTCTCTCCACCTTGTTTCCTTCAGGGCCCCCTTCCAGCCAGGCTTCAGGACCACTGGTGTCACACAACTGTGACAATCACCTTCACTTTCCACAGAGAGCCTGTCCAGTCTGTTTTCCTGGTGCTAGGCCAAGTGGGTCAGATGTTCCGTTCTATAACCTCATGGTATAAAAATGGAATTCTGTTTGTATTTTGTGTGTGTGTGTGTGTTTGGTACTGGGGGTTGAACCCAGGGGCATTCTACCTCTGAGATACACCTCCAGCCCTATTTTTATTTTTTATTTTGAAACAGGGTCTTGCTAGGTTGCTGAGTGTTTCACTAAGTTGCTGAGGCTGGCTTCAAACCTTCGATCTGACTGTCTCAATCTCCCAACTACTGGGATTTCCGGCATGTGCCACCATGCCCACCTGATTGAATAGATTTTTTATTAACATTTTTTTTAAAGTAGGGTCTCAGTATGTTGCTTAGACTGGTCTCCAACTTGGCTTCAAGTGACCCTCCTGCCTCAGTCTCCCAAATAGCTAGGACTACACATACACACACCATGTCCAGCAGAGTAACAATTTTATAATATTTCAAAATGGTATGCCTGACCACCTGACTCTGCCACTCACTGGTCTATGTGACCTTGGGAGGTCACTTTCCCTCTCTTGAATTTCCTTGCCTTAATAACCAGACCAACAGTATCTATTTCCATGGGGTTGTTGTAAGAGCTAGAGAAATGTACACAACATGCCTATCACTGTGCCACAAATGGAACAAGCCCCAGCAGCCACAGTAAGAACAAGACTGGAGACTGGCACAGTGACACGCCTGTCATCCTAGTACTTGTGAGGCTGAGGCAGGAGGATTGCAGGTTCAAGGCCAGCCTGAGCTACTTAGAGAGACCCTGTTTCAAAATAAAAAAATAAAATAGTGCTGGAGGAGTAGCTCAGAGGTAGAATGCCCCTGGGTTCAACTCCCAGCACCATAAAAAAAAAGAGAGAGAGAGAGGAGGAGGAGGAGGAACGGGTGGAAATGGCCCCTCTCTAATCCAATGAATCAGCTCTGTGAGAGCGCATGTGCACTGGTTCCTGGGGTGGAGGAGAGCCCTGCCTGTGCATCTGGGTTCTGAGGGGTCTTGGGGATGCAAGCAGAGCACTGTGCACCTGTTTCCTCCCTGGAAAGACTTAGGTGCAGAGGCTCTGCCGGATGCTAAACGCTCCTCTGCCTCTCAGCTCCTCCCTTAAGCCTGCCGTTCGCTCACCTTGGACAAGTCCACTTGGTATTTGCGGCCCAGCTCATCCAGGGACAGCTTGTGGTCATCCTGGGAGGGAGGAGATAGAGTTACTTGGAGGAGGTGAGGAGGCCGTGGGCCCCAGCGGATGCAGGGGTGAGGCTGGGAGCATGGGAGGGGTACTGAGCTCTCCCAGCCTGGGCCCCTCTCTGTGTCCCCACGGATGGGCTGAGGGCCTCACCATGGCCACCTCCTTCTTCAGCTCATCCAGCTCCTTCTCCTTCTGCTTCTTCTTGCCGCCCCCATTCTCTGCTGTGGTGGCAGCCGGTGAGTACTCGCGGCCCACCTGCATCGGGAAGAGCACAGAGTCAGGGGATGTTGGCTCCTGGGTTCAAAGGCGTGAGCAGCTCTGGCGCTGGAAGTGCCTCAGGCCCTAGGTTTGCAGACTATCTCCAGAGCTGTGAGGCCCCATGGCTGAGCCCCAGCCTGGAGAGCTGCCCTTTAGCCCTTCCACATGTGGGCTTGTTGCTCAAAGGACCTTGTTGCTAGATACAAAGCAAAACCCACTTTTTTTTTTTTTTGGTATTGGGGACTGAACCTGGGGCATTCTATCTCTGAGCTACACCCCAGTCCGTTTTATTTTTAATTTTGAAACAGGGTCTCACAATGAGTTG